>VYZV01044881.1:1631-14547 GCA_013401275.1 Pandion haliaetus | reverse complement strand
TGGCGAGCTGACTCAACCCCCATCCCCTGTTCCCCTGTGCCGCCGGGGGGAGGAGGTAGAAAGCACCGGGAATGGAGCTGAGCCGGGAAGGCGGGAGGGGTGGGGGAGGTGTTCTGATGTTTGGTTTCCCTTCCCAATACCCTTGTGGTTTTTTTTTTATTTGATTTACAGTAAATGAAATTGATTTTGTTTCTTCCCCAAGTTGAGCCTGTCTTTTTCCTGTGACCATAAGTGGGGAGTGATCCCTCCCAGTCCTTGTCTCGACCCACGAGCCTGCCTTTGGATTTTCTCCTCATCCCAACGTGGCCAGGCGAGGGTGTGGGGGGTGAGTGAGCGGCTTCGTGGTGCTTTGTTACCGGCTGAGCTGACACCGAAACCACGACATAAGAAAAAGTCTCTCTTTCCCTAACCATTCACAATCTTGTAATGTTTTAAGACCATTTTGACAGAGTGCATGGAATGCTACAAGAGGTCAAAGACTTCCATGATACAGCCCTATTCCTTATTCAGGTGGTTAATAAACCTATTTGCATGGTAAATGGCCAGCTAAAATTACCTTGCACTGTAAACTGAAGTGATGACAGTTCCGTATGCTGTTCTCCACCCTGTGATTTTTTGTTCTTGCCTTCAGCCACTTTATCTTTTACACTTACACGAAATACATCTATGAGGAAGGACTTTATCCCTTTGTGATAACTGGCTTTCCAAACTGTTTTCTCTATGTGCTGTTGCAGGAATCTATTAGCTTCTTCCACCACTTATGTGCTGCTGTCTGCTTAACAGATTTTCCATTGCCTTCTATCTTTTGCCAAGAATAAGAAACAATAAAGGATATCACTGTTAAAAAGAAAAAAAAGTTTCTTTTATGTCCAATTGCTATTCTCCAGATTCCAGGAAATGTCATTTAACTTTCTGTGTTTAATGTGGTGACTACCCAGGAGCTTGGTGAGCCTGGCAGCCTTGGCAGGCATTCTTGACAGCTTGTCAAGCCTGAGGCTACTGCATGTTGTCTTTCCTCTCAATAATTAATAATTAATTAGAAGGCATGATTTTTTAATGATGGTCTGATTTAAATATACTGGTTTTGGGGGGGTTTGTATTTTTTTAAAGCATTCATTTTTTGAAAGCAAGAAAGACAAGTGAAAGGAAAGATATACATGCTTTCAAACAAGTCAGACCAAATCACTGGAGGAATAAAAGCCTACCATACACATACATTCATCTGAGTATATAAGGATGCATTTACACACAAGGAATCCAGTCCCTGCTGGCCAGACACGAGTGACTAAACACCTTTTGCAAGCCCAGAAAATCAAACACAGCCTGAAGCACCTCATTTAAGGATTTCCCATGCATACAAAGCACAAATCCCAAAGCACTTTGGGTTTTTTTTCTTAATCAGTTGGTATGTTCTGATGAAATGTAGGAAAATTATGGCCCTAATTCTGAAAGACACTACAAGGAGCCACAGACAAAGAAAGGAAAAGGATGCCACTGTTAATTGGTGTAAATCCAGCATTCTCCTAGTATATTCCTCTTCCATCTGTATCCTATATTACATATTGTATATTAAACATTACATATTCTGTATTACACATTACACACTATATACTGTATATTGTATGCTGCATACTGTATACTATGTATGATCTGTATTTCTATTTTGTATATTTCCCCCTACATTTCATTTAGCTTTTTGTTCTCTTCTTGCAGAGGCCCAAGTTCAGTGAAGGCTCCAGATGTTGCTGAACTAGTGGCAGAAGTCCACAATTGCCACTTGGAGCACAATCTCCAGCCTTAAGTTGAACATCTGTGCTCCACACACAGTGCCTAAGGAACACCTTTCAGAACAAGAGGCCAGCCCAAATATACCCAACAGGGAATTGTTGGGAACAGTTCTGGTTGAAGTCCCTTCCTATGTTGTCAGGAGATGCTTTGTTACCAAAACCTGTCGCCCTATATTCAGGATTCAGAAACCGATTCTACAAAGGGGTACCTGTGTGTTTCATCAAGACACAGTGTCAGCTTGGTTTCCAGGAACAGTTCTTCCACAGAGAAACAGAGCTTCTCCTGGGGTGATATTGTTCCCTTGTATGTAGATGATAAAACATCAGTAGAAAAGAAGTGATTTCACACTATGCACAACAGCAGCATAACAGCTCCATACCCAGCTGCAGTCCTTGTTACACTAAGCCTCCCTGAGTGAAACTATATTTAGTCCAGTAAATNGGGGGGGGAGGTACGGAGGGGGGGAATCTTCAGTATTAATCAATATATTTACTAACTTTCAGACACCAGTACCTTTTCCTAACACTTGTGAAATCTTCTTTGTTTAACTGATATTAATAAATAGCACTGCATGTATAAACATCCTCTCCCACACCTTCAGACTTGCCAGCACTCTCAGTAATAACTGCCTATATGGTAATCCGACCACAAACAGAGGCATTGCCACAAACATAGTCTGTAACTTGAGACTAACTGTGTTAATCATCAGGTAATATTCTAACAGAAAAGTTCCACACAGGAGTAGAAGTATTGTCTTTTAGCTTATTTTGGTTCTTCTCTTACTATTGTTAGGTGGTAAATATCACCAGATGATGATGGTGTAGAAGTTGTGATCTCAGTTCTATGGAGAGGCATCCTACAAAAATAGGAAAATGTATCTGCACAAAAGGAGTACCCTGTTTATCTCATTATCTAAATTCAGTTGCTGAAGCTGAATTCTTTTTGGGGATAAAGTCTCAGTTGATGGATTGAAATTTCTGAGGCAAATTAATTCCTTGATGCAACAATATAGCTTGTTTTCCACTTCATGTGGAAATAAATCTCAAGATCTAGCCAAACTCCAGTGTCATTTCCCCTTATAAGAATGTCCTGGTTTCGGCCATGATAGAGTTAGTTGTCTTCCTAGTAGCTGGTACAGTGCTGTGTTTTGGGTTCTGTATGAGAAGGATGTTGATAACACACTGATGTTTTCAGTTGTTGTTGAGTAATGTTTACACTGAAGTCAAGGATTTTTCAGCTTCTCCTGCCCAGCCAGCAAGAAGGCTGGAGGGGCACAAGAAGTTGGGAGGGGACACAGCCAGGGCAGCTGACCCAAACTGGCCAATGTGGTATTCCATACCATGTGGCATCATGCCCAGTGTATAAACTGGGGGAAGGCTGTCTGGGGGACGCTGCTCAGGAACAGACTGGGCACCAGGTGGTGAGTAATGGCATTGTGCATCATTTGTTTTGTATATTCTAATTCTATTATTATTATTATTATTATTATCATAATCATCGTCTTTTCCTGTCCTATTAAACTGTCTTTATCTCATCCCGTGAGTTTTACTTTTTCCCGATTCTCTCCCCTATCCCACTGGGTAGGGGGGTTAGTGAGTGAGCAGCTCCATGGTGCATGGTTGCTGGCTGGGGTTAAATCATGACAAAGTATTTAAGGTGTCAGTTTCCAATATCTTGTTACAGTCACTGTTTGGTGAAATGATGGTACAACCGTGAGGATCACAGAAATACCATTTTCTGACAAAAAGAGGATGGGAATAGGTCTTGACAGGTTGACTAGCAGCTTCTTTCTGCCCACAGTCAGTTGCGACTGTGCCAGTGTTGTTCTGGACGGTTGCTTTTATCAATCTGTTCTCAAAAAATTCCAGTGGTGGGGATCGGACAGCGACTCTAGATGATCTGTTTGAGTGTTTCACTATTCTTACTGCTAAGAGAGATTTCCGGTTTTGGGTGCAACCTAAATCTGCCTGTCACATAATTCCTTAAGTTGATGTCACAGTGGTGTCAAAAAATAGATGAAAATGTCTCAGAGAAAATCCTTTACAACACCTCTAGCCAACATTAGCTAGAACTTCCTGAAAAATGGTGGCACGTAATTTTAAAAAATTTAGTGTGTGTATTTGTACAATTGTTTGAGTCCGTAATACATGAACTGTATAACTGTGTATACATGATGATATTGTACAGATGCTCTATATTATACTATGTGTGCGATCCATTTCAATGCAAAATAATAATAAAAAATACACACATTTTATAGACCAAGGGGCAAGTAGTATCTGGCAGGTTAATTAATTGAACAGTAATCCAGAAGGAAATGTATTCCATTAGAGACAGTGGAACACTCTCCCTTTCCAATTGAACATATTTAGTTAAGAGGATTGGCAGTAGTCTGCAATTCACCCAGGTGCTGCTTTGGGCTGGACCTTTGTTCTTAATCTAACAGTTCTTTTTCTGCTTTGATGTTGATAAAGGCCCCTGAAACTCATCTTCCTTAATTGTATTATAATAGAAAGAATGCCCTAGGGACAATAAAAAAAGAACAAACCCCAAAAGACTGAATCCATTTGCTACAATTGAATTGTGTTAGGTTATGTGATAAATGCTCATCTGAATGCCCACAAAGGAGCAGAGGGCAACAATGGCAGGTGGGACCCAAATAATACTCTGCCAGACTACTCCCAGGCCATCACAGGAGTCATCAGCCCATCAAAAAACTCATCTCTGCAGAGAGTGGTACAATGGTAGATGTGGGGAACCCAAATTAAAGACTCAGAGGAACAGATAGTCAGTCTGGGCTCCTGCCAGGGCTATCCCAGGAGACCATCAGACCCAGTGTCCAGGGGTGAAATCCATCAAAATGCATGAACACCAGAGCACCTTTTGGAATGACGGGGGTGACTGTCTAGAAGTATGGGACACATTATGGGGAAGAGCATTTTAGGATTGCACAGGTCTTCTTATGAGATGTTTAGAGGAGGAGACAAAGGCAGGAAAAGGGATGGATGTAGTTCATCGGGGGGGGAACAAGCATGGGAAAATAGAGGGATGAGGGGACAGAAATGGTATGTCACATGTAAACAGGTTGCTGCTCATTATACTTGTCTGCCACATGTAAACATTTGGTTGCTCGGTAAACTTGTTTGCATGGCATCCGTGCAGTGTGTCCTATCTTCTTATTAAACTCCATTTCTAACTCTTTCCAGGCCTGGGTGAGAGACCCTCTATTTGATGTGCATGTGTGTATGGGGGTCTGAGTGTCAGCAGCTGGAGGGGAACCTCAGATTGTTGTCCCACAAGTGGGGTTTGGTACCCGGTGTGTAATGAGCCGATCTCACACACAGAGCTGAGATCTTTCTTTGTTTCATGTCTGCGCAGAGACAGGTGCCAGGCGGTAACTCCACAAAGCTGGCATACCACACCAGAGAAAAACAATGTATTTATTCTGTTACATGATTTGTAAAAACCCACCTAAATTTACATGCATTGGTTAGTAATCACCATCTCATCTCCTGTTGGCCAGTTATATTTAAATCAGCCTCACTTGCCATGTAAATTAACACAGATGTTCCTTGCAGGTGTGTGGGGCCAAGTTCTTCCAGCCTGGAATTGAGTTAGAGGTCAGGATCCCCCCCTGCCACCTTTCCCTTGGTTCATGCTTCTTTGACAGTCATCTTCGCCTTCTGGGGCAGGATGTTGCCTTTTATCAGTCTTTAGTTCCCTCTTCACGGGCACAGTCCTAAGCAAAGCATGCATCGTTTATACACAGTAATCAGGCTTGCATAGTGAAGCTATTGACTAATGGTCCTATTTAAGAAAGGACAGCGTACCATGTTTAACCCTAAATTGAGCAGTATCACCAGGCTAGGCCTTAACTCAAATGTATGACTACAAGATCACAGGGGCCCATCAGTGCAGCAACTGGAGTGAGTATAGGTATGCAAAGGAGTTTGTGAGTTCTAGTGCGGTAGGTTGAACCTGGCCAGCAGCTGAACATCCGCCCTGCCTCTTATCACTCTCTTCTCCCACAGGACAGGGACAAAATGGAAGGAAGGTGAGCAGACTTGTGGACTAAGATAATGATGGTTTAACATGGAAAGCAAAAGCTGTGTGTGTAAGCAAAACAAGAGGAATTAATTCACTGCTTCCCATCAGCAGGCATATGTCCAGCCACTTCCTGGAAAGCAGGGCCTCTGCACACCCAATGGTTACTTAGGAAGTCAAATGTTCCCCCTTCCTCCTTCTTTTCTTGAGCTCTTTATTAGTGAATATGGTCTCATATGGTATGGAGTGTCCCTCCAGTCAGTTTCGGTCAGCTGTCCTAGTTATGTCCCCACTCAACATCTTGCCCGCTCGCAGCCCATTAGCTTTTGGTGGGGAAGGGGACAGAAAGCCTTGACACTGTCCTGCACCGGGACTGGGGCAACCTCAGCAATCAATACAGGTTGGGGGATTAAGGGATTGAGAGCAACCCTGCTGAAAAGGACTTGGGGGTCCTGGTGGAAGAAAAACTGGACATGAGCCGGCAATGTGGACTCGCAGCCTAGAAAGCCAACTGTATCCTGGGCTGTATCAAAAGCAGAATGGCCAGCGGGACAAGGGAGGAGATTCTGCCCCTCTGCTCTGCTCTCGTGAGATCCCACCTGGAGTACTGAGTTCAGCTCTGGGGTCCTCAGCACAGGAAAGACATGGGCTTGTTGGAGAGAGTCCAGAGGAGGGACACAAAAATGATCAGAGGGATGGAAAACCTCTCCTATGAGAAAAGGCTGAGAGAGTTGGGGTTATTCAGCTTGGAGAAGAGAAGGCTCCGAGAAGACCTTATTGTGGCCTTTCAGTGTATAAAGGGGGCTTAAAAGAAAGATGGGAACAGACTTTTTAACAGGACTTGTGGCGATAGGACAAGGAGTAATGGATTTAAACTAAAATAGATTCAGACTAGATATAAGGAAGAAATTTTTTATGATGAGGGTGCCGAGGCACTGAAACAGGTTGCCCAGAGATGTGGTAGATGCCACATGCCTGGAAATATTCAAGGCCAGTTTGGACGGGGCTCTGAGCAACCTGATCTAGTGGAAGATGTCCCTGCTCACTGCAGGGTGGTTGGACTAGATGACCTTTAACGGTCCCTTCCAACCCAAACTACTCTATGATTCTATGATCCTATGATCCCATGATTGTGCAAGCACTCTTCAGCAATTGCCAAAACAAAGGTGTGGTATCAACACTGTTTTAGCCACAAGTGCAAAGCACAGCAGCATATGGGGCTGCTACGAAGAAAGTTTAACTACATCCCAGCCAAACCAAGTCCAGCTAGGGAAGGCCAAGGCAGACTAGCTGGTAAGGAGGCCAAGTGGCCTGAGAGCCAAGGGTGACTAAGGGTGGGACCACAGGTGGATCTGGCTATCAGTGGGAGCAGAGGAGTCCTGGCCAGAGAGAATGAAGGGCCTGGGAGTGTCAAGGAGTGAGATGTGTGAGTGTGTGTGTCTCTAAAACTGAGATCAGTCAGGGCTGGTTACTGGGGACCAGGGAGGTCCCAGTGAGCTCTGCAAGTGTGTGTGTGCATGCATGGGGATGAATGAGGTAGTCTGTACACGCAATTGGAGTGTGGCTGCTGCCTCTGGCATTTGTATAGCCATATGCCAGCAACTGGGGAGACTGGGATCCAGGCACAGCAACTGGGGAGACTGAGGTTTTGAGCCCAGCTGCTGGATGGATTCACACTGTACATATGTATGTATATATTCTTACCAGTGCACCTTCATATTGCTGACCCAGTGAGAGGAGCCATTGGGGTTGTCTGTGTTCAGGTGAGTGCTAAATGGGTATGTCTGTGTTGACCTGTGTTACCAGCCGTATATATATGTGTATCTGTGGTGTACACGTGTGTGTGGGCCTACTGGGAATACATGCCCAGCCTCACTACTGGCTGGATTTAGGGACATGGAGCTATGGCAAGCTCGCCTCTTTTGGGCTGCTGAATCCAGGCCTATTCCCCTAACGGATTGCTTCTTTCTGCCTGACAGAAACATGCTGAAAAAGGCCTATAAAGTTTTCATGGTCATACAGATATTTGCTGAAATATTTCTGCCAGCTTTTCCAAGGACATAAGTCAGTGGAAAAGCACATGTACTATAGAAAATAGAGAATACCACCAGAGGATCGGACAGGTACATATCCTTGTTAATTGAAATCAGGAACTTTTCTTCATTTGTTGTAACATAAAGAACACACCAAGGAGGAGTTGAAAGCTATGTAACAGCTCTTGAATATTACATTCATGAGCAAGAGCAAAAAATACATCATAGCCGGATAACAGGCAAAAGGCTAAATTTACAAATAAATTCCTGTATATGTTTTTTAAACAGTTTGTTTAGTCATAGTCACGACAAAGTTGAATTATGTCATTGATAAGGTTACCAATCTTCTACCCACATAACTAGAAAATTCTTACCTTTTATTTTGATCAGAAAACATCAGATTTTAATCCAGAAGTTTTCAGGCAATGTTATGCTTTTCTTTTCTCAGCTCAAACTTCTGTTTAAAAGGACAGGTGATATTGAAGCCTCTGCTTATCCCTGCTGGAACTCCTTCATTACTGTTCCCACCTTCTCACCAGGTAGAGTAGCCCAAGCTAACATGAATAGCTAAGCAGGGAATTTCTGGGACAAGCATAAGATGGTGGAGGGAGTTTAGAAGTTGGAGCAGGAAGAGAGGAGATAAAAACGAGAGACGATAAAAATGAGAAATATATTGTGCCTATCCCCAAAACATCCCTCATATACCCACACTGAACTTGCTCTGCCCAAACCTTTCATACTTCTTTTCATCTTCCTCCTGACCTTGCCTCTATGTTTCTGTGTCTCAGGTCTGAGCTCTCCAGCCACATTTCTTGGCCTCACTTCCAAGCTTTCTGCTTTTTGGGGCTGTTAGCCAATGCTTAGCCTATTCACAGTGGCTATGAACACTCTGAAGCTATTACAATGAACACATGCCTGACAAATACCAGGTGGACTATTCAGAAGTAGCTGGTTTTGTTGTTGCTCTTGTTATTATTATGACTATCTTGTGACTCCAGGTTCTAAGATATACCTGGTTAACATTTTCAGTGTCTCCCAACCTCACTGAGTAGAAATCTAGTTCTGTTTTTAAATGTAGGTCTGGTAAATCAGAATTAAATAGAAGGTAAAAATAAACATTGGAACACAAGGTTGGCAATATCAAAGGATACCCAGTTAACATAAGTCCAATGCGAATGTCAAAGTCAACATTTTCATTTGGACAAATGGAATTAAAGGTCTACTACCTCTAACCTGAACCAAATCTCTGACTTGCCCGATGTCATGTCCCAATTTCTCAGGATGATGACTCAGGTTTGCTGATTCCCAGGTCAGGATTAAGGTGAAACGACACCAGGGATCCTTTATCTCACAAAATTCAATTTTTATTTGCTCACAATAAGAATTGGCATGCTCACCACCAAAATTGGTATGCTCACAACAAAAATTGGCATTAAACTATGTCAGTAAACTGTATGACATGTGCTAACCATACATCACCAAACATGTACTACAGGCCTTGCTTATTTGGGAATCAGTTCAGGGAAGACAATAAGGGGAACCCTTCCTCTGAGTCATGAGGTTCAGAATGGACCCCCTGGCTTTCTAGACTCCTCAGTGAGGAGCCTAGGGGCGGCTGAATCCACTCCGAGTCCCAGACTTGGTCAGTGGCTTATATCTAAAGGGATGAGGTGTAGGGATTACAGAAAGGAAAAAGAACAAGAAAACAAGACACAGGGGGAGAGAGAGAGAAGAGAAAGATTTCACCAGTCCTGGGTCCAGCTTTGGTTCAGTCAGACGAGGGGTCCGGTTCCGGTGGGCTTGCATACGTGGGGCTTCAGTTTGTGTTCTTTTATCATCCTTGCACCTCCTTTTGGTAGGCATTAGGCTAATTAGGTGTCATGGGTGGTTTGTGAGCCTTTGGGCTTGGGGGTCCTTTGTGGAATAGCTTCCCCTTCCCTGTTGCCCTGCATGGTGAGCTGCCCTGTTCAGCACATCAGAACAGCACACCAGAAGAGGGAGCTGTGCACCCTCCAGCACGACCTCCCCCCTGCTGTTGCTGATGGGCGCTGGTGGGCTTCTTCTCACCTCTGGTTCCTTGCTAGGCAGAGTTCCTTGTTATGCAGAGTTAGTCCTCACGCAGAACTTGCCCCACCACAAGGTTTCAGACATTAACTCCTTCAGTCTCTCACACCAGACTAGCTAGCTAACCATCAGCACAGAATGGTTGCCAAAACAGTTTCAATAGAAAGACAATGAGATTCCTTGGACTAGTTCTCCAGCATATAGATGTGGAAACACATCCATCTGAAGTATCTCACCACTATTACTTTGGAGGAATATTTTTTTAGTCTGCAACAAATAATACTAAATACTGCCTTCACTGAATAGAAATCTAATATAAAGTAACCCTGACTGAAACCAAGCCAACTGGGCAGAATAGCAGGATGCTGCCTGAGGAAGCCATTTATGTAGGGAAGGAATACAAGATAAATTGGGCATAGGTTTCCCATAGAAGACGCTGACCATAAACGTCCCCAGATTAATAGTTTGTAAAGAAACAAGGACAGAGAATGTCCAGTTCCACATTGTGCTTTTCCACCTCCCCTCTTCCAAATATCTGACTCCTGACTTCAGTAGAAAGAGGAAGGAAAGAAGAGAGTTCTCCTCCACCATTCTGAAACCTGAGGGGTTATCATACTCTTCATCTTACTAGAATAAAACTTCACTGGTTGACATAGTGGGTCTGTAATTAATGTCCAAATGAGATAAAAGTCTCAGTAAAAAGGTGAAAGGGTCTGACTTTTCTAAAAAAAAAGCAGTCATAAGGCTTTGGTGACACGAGTGAGCCAGCACCTGCCAGATCAGTTAGTATGTCAGTAACAACAAACCAGCAGGTGCAATATTAATAAAAGGCACAAGAGGACCCAGAGCTCTGTGCCTCATGCCATCAATTCTCTGGATTGTGCTAGGTATTGATCATAAATAAATAATTGTTCCATTCTGCTGTTGATTAAAATGTTAGTAAAAGTACAAAGTTACATGAGCAGAATCTAAAACCATACCAGAACTATGAAAAATCCATAAAAGGGGTCAAACCATTTTTCCCTCCTGCTCAGTCCTTCTTAGATTAATGCCACCTTCTTGTCATACGGAATTTCAGAAGGATAGCCTGTCTGAAAGATAGTATTTTAATTTTCCTTCTAGAAGTGGCAAAACATTCTTGTTGAGCATTTGTATTATATTGTATATACATTTGTTTTCACTTTCTTTAGTATAGGAACAAACACATATAGCAAAGTTTATATAAATCATATATATTTTTACTTATATAAAATTTTAAGGAGGTAAAAACCACTTTCTTTGCCAGTAGTGAGTCACTGGACCAGATTTACTGTGCACTTTACTTCTCTTTGTAACTAAAAAAAAAAAAAAAAGAAGGATAAAGATTTTTTTTTGGCTCCCAAATACTGAAGTACTTTTTATTTTCTCTGTCTCAAGGTTCAGAATATCTTCTCTACAATGTAAGTTCCTATGGCCTTTATTTCAATGAGCAAGTGTCAGATTGATCCTCTTAAAGTCTGTTCAGAGACTTTGCATGAAACTGTACAGCGTTATACTGACAACAGCTGGCTGTTATGTGTGGTGGTAACATCCAGCTGAGAGGTGGCAATAAGAAACTGGTGGGCAGTGACATCTAAAATGACAGCCCTTTCTGCAATAACACTAGAATAGTGGCTCACATTGCCATCTTTCAGCAGGATTTATCAGCTCTTGTTTAGAGAAGCACCTGCATGGTTAAAGAACTTTTGTATCAGAACTAGCGTATGCCTGCTCACTTGGTACATGGCTCACTTGGAATGCTGTTTTTCACTTCTTAAATAACTATCTTTTAAATTCCTAAGTAATTTTTCAGAATTACTCCTTCATACTGAGAATAATTCTAATGTGTTACAGAAAAAATAATTCCTATTATAGGAATTAAATCCATGAACTTAAATAAAATACATTTTAAAAAGGAATTAATACAAAATTGCTTTTATTTTAAAATAAATAATATATTGATATGTAAATTAAATGGGGGGGGAACTGTTTCTGGATAAGTATTCATTATGTAAAATGCCTAACACCAGAGTATTTGGGTGCTCATTTAATAAGGAAAGAAAGAAAAAGACTATGGATTCACACTGTACACATTATACAGCTTAAATGTAAACTTTTATGTCAATGTGTGGGCAACAGAGATTTTTTTCCTAGCCAGTCAAAAATGAAAGGCATTTTTTATGTTGAGTGAGACAAAAGCAAAAAAAAAACCCAAACAAGCAAACCCCCTCTAAGTCTTCCTTGAATACAGTAAAAGAAGGATACTTTCCTAGAAAAATTGCATCAGTTTCAAGCTTTATTTATTTTCATCTTTTGGGTTTTTTTTTGGGGGGAGGGGTGCTTCTCTAAAACTTGTCAAGAAAAGGATTTATCACTAAATAATGTGGAAAACAAATGGATGCTCTAAAATGAAATATTACCATTTATTTCTTTTAATAATTTTTTATTGTCAGTATCCAGTACTGTTAGAAAAGGGGAAAAATGTGTTGCATAGCATTATCTTCCTGATCTGTCTTTTCTATTCTTCTCAGTTATATACATTAACATTGCAGCCGCAGCTCAGCTCTCCAAGATTTTGACCACTTGCCTTAGATTTCAGTACTCCTCAGCTGCCTCAACCAAAAGGCCAAAAATATGGTCTGGAGTTTGAAGTGAGGAATGGTTACTGTGGTCTAAGCCTTATGTTGCTTTGTCACATGAGCTGGTAGAGTGTATTTCTGGTACATGGTTACCCATTTTTCTCCTTTGCCAAATGGGATGGCTGAGATCTGAGATCCACCTAGCAGCAATCAATGAATTGCAAAACAGTGACTGCAGCTTGTTGGATGAGAGCTAAAAGGAGCTTTGGTTGTGAGTACAGGGAAGAAAGGGAACTGTTACAAGCAGCCTTCACAGAAATTGAGCTTTAAAACCATCAAACACTAAATTAACCACATCATTACATGGGGAAAGAGGAAGTAAAAAAATCA
>VYZV01044880.1:31352-42466 GCA_013401275.1 Pandion haliaetus | reverse complement strand
AAAAATTAATTTTCTCTTAAATATAAATAACACTGCAGATAAGCATGGCCCTGTATTTATCAGAGAAGGTGGCTGAGGTTAGGATCATAGAAAAACTTAGGGTTTAAGGCATCTGTTGAGGTCATGTAGTCCAACTTCTGGCTCAAAGCACAACTAAATCAGATCAATTGCCCTGCTGTTATGTCCAGTGTTATGTCCTGAAAACCTCAAAGGATGTAGATTTCACCACCTCATCACCCAACTCTCTAAGTGTTTAACCATTCTCATTATGAAGAATTTCTTATGCCCAATTGGAACAGCCCTTTTTCAAATCCGTGATTAAGTGGGCAAATAGCAACTTAGCAACAAGCAAAAATATTTTTAAGAGCTTGACAACCACACCTAATGTTATCTTGTTAAGATAAGAAAAATATCTTAATGAAAGACTACTTAAATGTAACTATGGTTTACCATGTAAAAAACAAAATCCCTTCATTCATTAGATTTTATAATGAAATGTTTCAGTGGCCAGTTGTCTGACTTACAAGTGCACATATACATACCTAAAAATTACTTACATATAAATACATACTACTTATAATTTACTGCCTTCTGTCTCAACACAATAAAGATTGTCTTAATTATTACTAAAGCATCCTGCAGGCACAAACAAATGTATATATATACATACTGGCATGTATACATTATTTAGCGCTCTCAACTACCATTGGATAAACTATCTTTTCTTCTTGAACAGAACTTGAAAATGAATGTCCAACAAGAAACACATTACCTACAATGGATTCTTACTATATGAAATACCTTTTCAAAAATGAAATGGGGGAAAAGAACAAAGAAATTACAAAAATAGGTTAAACATTACATAAAGTCAGCCTATGCCTCCCATAGCTCTGTGGGGTATAGATTTTTTATGCAGGTAGATCCAATAAATGCTTATGACTGATTAAACAATTTTTGTTTCCTCATCGTTCTCTGCGTATGACTTAAATTCTACCCTATACATACATAGGCTTTCTCCCTAAAATATAGCAGGCTATATTTATTTTGAGTTTGCACCATCAATGTACCAAATCTTTAGAGTACCACCAAAACTGTTGATAACTTAAAGCCCACTACCTTATTGCATGTGGGTCTCAGATGTAGAATTCTGCTTTCAGGTCAACATATTCAAATTTTATGTAAGGATCAAGTGCTGCTGGATCTGTTTCACCAGGTTCAAGTAACTCTCTCTAGGAAAGGTAAACTGGCTCAAATCTATCACTGATTTTGATGATATTAGATTAGTACAAGAATAGAAAGCAACTGGAGTCTCCAGGTTGTAAGGAAGCATGAAAGGCACAGTTCTGAGACTTGGACATTTTCCAAGTGAAAATTAAAAAGTTTTTACTAAAAATAATCTCTTCACTTTTTGAAAAGTTCTGACATATGCTTTTGACATCTCACTGCGTATAAAGAAATCGACAGCAACTTAATCACTTTGTTTTGCTTACCCCATCACATTGATGAACTACAATAGTCAAAATTTCTTGAAGATGTAATACAAAAGTTAAAAAAAATAAAAATGCTTGAGACTACCACACTTCTGCAAACTAAACAAAAGCTAGAACCTAGACCAGAAAACCTTTTTGTTTCCTTCAAATAATTTCTATACTTCCAACAGTTCAGGTTATTCCATTCAATTTCACAGCACAGATTTTTCTGCAGAGATTAGAAGCACATTTCCCCCACCACTCATCTTTCAGAAATTACCTGAGAAGCAGGTGAGGATGGGGAAAACAAATATTTTGTTAGCCTAACACTCTCAGTCTTCTCCTGAAAGAGCCACAGCTAACAAAGATGGAGCTTCCAGAACCAAAACCACGACTGAAGTTAGAGTAGAAAACGAGTTCCTGAATATTCACAAAACCATTTGTCTGCTCAGTAGTATTCGAACAAGAAATATTAACACTTTCCAATCACTTTTAAAGACTTACAAATAAAAAAGTTTAGGTCCACCACTAGGAGAACTCAGGTCCATCTTTTCACATGCTCTGCTGCACTATCACAAGAAGAATTAAGATCAGAAATTGTTACTGTCTGAAAAAGTATTAGATACTCCTATTTTTATTTAAGGCATACATATATCTGTAGATTGGTGCTGTAAAAACAGGCAAAAAAAAAATGAGACTGTCTACAAATAGCACTCCCTTCACACTGCATATTTTCCCTTTCAAAGGTATATTAGCATACCCTAAAAATACATTGGCAAATCCTTGTCATTATTTACAGTTAAATAAGTACCAAACCCTTCCCTTGCTATCTAAATATCTTACTGAATTCCATGCCTGTCTCTTCCTCCTCTCTCACTCATGTACAACAAAAAATAGTACTTTATAAATACATAAAGCAATCTTCCTTATCCTTGCAAAAATCAACAGAGAGCATTAGCTAGTTTCCAGATGGAAGACAGCAGTTTGCTTCTAAGTTGCTGGACTTTGAATAATGCTATATAAAGTCAAGTATCTACTAGGTGAAAAATTATTCATCACAAATTAGTTGTGCAAGAAGTTACTTCAACATTTAAACTGCAAGAAACTCATAGCAAAACATAGCATTAACAAAGTCAGTGGAGATTAAAATATTTAACATCTTTTTGTACAGACACTTTAACTACCACTTATGGCAGTAAAAATCTTTTACCTGCTTACTGTTACTCAGCTATTATTTGCATGACTTTTTTCCTGTTAGTAGATGTAGACATAGCATAGTCATTTTCTACTACAATTAACAAACATTTCACCCTCCAGCAAAACAAAACTCTTTATTTTGGTAATCTTATCACTCTGTTTACAAAATGATGCATTACCAAATTCTACATTTTCATAAATTAACATACATGCACAAAATTATTAACAACAAGATTTTAAATTCCTACTTGGGGCCAGCATTTTTAATGTACTTCCCCATAGTTTTGGGGCACACAAGCAACAAATAAAACAATCTCTCCCTTTCAGTAGTAACAGTGAAGAATTGTCAGATGGGGATGAGGTCAAGAGATAACATGTTTGGGCAAAATGATAACCTAAAATGCAACAATTTGCCAGCTGCAGATACCATATGCCCAAGTTTACCTGAAGAACTGAAAAAAATAATGGAAACGACTTAAGAATATGTATATTTTCATTAAGATGTCCAAGAACTAACAGGAGAAAACAAGTTTAGTATATTAATAGATGAACTATGAAGTTGTGAATCTGTATTTCAGGATTCAAAATATTGATTAAAATGCAATTCAGAACAATTATTATGCAGGTACATGTTCCTGAAATATTAGTAGATTATATTTTTTTAAATACTTTGCTTAAATATATCTATACATCTAAACTCTATCAAAAAACCATTAAGGAGATATAGCAAAACTATTTGCTATGAAATATAACATTATAAGGAATAACAAAACAAGCATTAAATACATACAGAATCTCTCCCTTGGTATGCAGTAATGCTAAGTGACAATGCTACTGTCTGAATTAAATATTTAAATGCTGACAGAATTTATTTCTTTTATCTCTATTTCATCTCAAAGTGGGGAAAAGAGCGTATCTACAAAGAAAGAAAACACTCATAAGGAAACAAGGGGGAGTATGAGTAGTATGGGAAAATAAAAATAAGCAAGAAACTGTCAAAAATGTGCAATCTTAAAGCCATGCAAGTTATCACAGTGAACATTAAGGAATATAATTTGAGGCTGATGAACATAATGTTAATGGTTAAAATAGTTACCATGGCTTTCAACTTTTTTTCCATTGACCATTCATTCAAGAGTGAAAAATTATTTTAATTACAAGAGTAGCATCTGTCCAAGGTCATAAGAACATTTAAAGTGGAAAAGTTTACTTTTGCTGTGGTTAAGTAACTATTTTTTTTTCCTGGTTTCAGCTGGGATAGAGTTAATTGTCTTCCTACCAGCTGGTATAGTGCTATGTTTTGGGTTCAGTATGAGAAGAATGTTGGTAACATGCTGACACTTTCAGTTGTGGCTAAGTAACATTTAGACTAAGTCAAGAATTTTTCAGCCTCTCATGCCCAGCCAGCAAGAAAGCTGGAGGGGCACAAGAACTTGGGAGGGAACACAGCCAAGGCAACTGACCCCAACTGGCCAATGGGGTATTCCATACCATGTGATGTCATGCCCAGTATATAAACTGGGGGGAGTTGGCGGTGGGGCGGAGTGGGGGGAGTCGCTGCTCAGGAACTAACTAGGCATCAGTTGGCGAGTAGTGAGCAATTGCATTGTGCATCACTTGTTTTGTATATTCCAACTTTTTAAATTATTATTATTGTAATTTTATTCTTGTTATTATCATTATTTTTTTCTTCCTTTCTGTCCTATTAAACTGTTCTTATCTCAATCCATGAGTTTTACTTTTTTTTCTTTCTGATTCTCTCCCCCATCCCACTGCAGGGGGGGCCAAGTGAGTGACCAGTGCTTAGTTGCTGGTTGGGGTTAAACCATAACATTTTTTAAATAAGTCTGGCACATATACACACGCACAAAGAGAGATGGTCATTAATGACTAGTGTATCATGGTATTTATCCCCTCCTTTATGATGAAGATACCTGGCCATTAATAATAATTTGTTGATATATTAACTCCTACACCAGTGCACATTAAGTGTGTTATTTCATTCAGATGAGACCACCATACCATCTACAATACTGCCATACCAGATCACTTTAAATGCTCAAAACATGATGCCTTCCTTAATGCTTTCTTTTCGTGAAAGAACATATTAAAATAACCTAAAAAAATCCTTACAAATGACAGAAGTTAAATGAAAGCAAGCTGGGTTCTTATGATTTTAAAGAAAATTTAAGATTTGGATTCATAGAGCAAATGTAAATTATCTTCTCAAACTAATTGAGTTTCAAGTATTTCCTGTCTGAAAATTGTTACGAGTTACAACAAATAACAACTGTCAGCAGATGCCTTTATTAGTTAAGCAAAGATGCCAAAATAACCTGTAAAAATCTAGAATGCCATCACTGCTGATAGCCTTGCTTCTTTGGCACAATGGCTTATTTCTACAATAAAGCTCATCTGCCAGTGCAGAAGACAAATCTTTCTTTCTGGCACATGGGGGGATGGAATGGTGGAAGTGTTTGTATTTATTTAGGCCAGGTGACCGGGATTGCAGCCTTCAAGTTTTAGAGGAAGAGTAAAATACTCTTAATCCCCTGAAGCCAAAAGTCATTTGGAATTCTTCCTAGATGTTGCAAGATTATTACGAAACTGGCTACTTTCCCAGTCAAATGGCCTAGAAAAATCCTTATCTCTAAAGTTTCTGCTTGCTCCCAAGTACATCAACCTGCCAATCCTGACCTTCTACCAGCTGGAAAAAAGCTGACTGTAACAGAAGCTAGAGTGCTTCTTCTTATCCCATATGCGATAGATCATCTGAAAGGGAAAGTGAAAACAGGAAGCAAAAGCTGTCCAAGAAGTTATTCCCAACAGGCTCACTCCTATTTTTCCCCCCCATACATTCAGTATGTACCAAAGTTACAAAGCAAGCAGCAAAACTTAAAATAAATGTCAGCAACAAACTTACAATGAATCTAGCCTCTTTTAGAGGCTCTAATACATCCGCTTCCCCTACAAATATACTTGACAATTGTTTGATAAAGGTTTTGACACTCCATAAGAAATTAAAGAAACAATTTCTTTACAACATAAGTTTTTGTATTGAGACCAACAACAAAGCAAAACCAGTCCTTATAGCATTCCAGTGAACTTCCCAATGAAGCTGCCCTAATCTCACCCACAAGTGAGATTATCCCTTTATGCTGTTACATGACATTCATATTCATGAAGAGAATACTTAACTATGTTAACTCTTCAATCAAAAAAAAACCCACATCAAAATAAAGTAAGAACACATCTCTTAATAAGACACTTTGTTCTCAGAATTATTAATGAAACAAACAGTATATGACTTAATTTTTAAAGTCAAAATAGCTTAAGAAGTGCTTACAATCTTTCAAGAAGGTGCAATCCAGAGAAGGAACCATTCTTCAACTCTGTTATTTTATTGTTACTCAGAATCCTGTAAACAAAAACAGACAAGAATAATATATTAAAAGTTTGGTAACAAAATTATTTGCTGCAGCTTACACTTGTGTGTAAATCTTTTTAACAGCCTTTATATCAAACTACGATGCCTAGCTCATTGTCTGAGGCATATATAACAGCACTGCTTAAATATTATGAAGGAAAAAGAGGATTTTCTATGTTATGCACCCAAAGTACCATGCAAGCGTAAGTAATTAACATACAAAAGTATACCCATATAGGATTATCACAATAAAACACCAGAATTGACATAATAGAAAAATGAAGTATTAAACAACCAAACTACACATTCAACATTCTGTTCTTCCATACCTGTTTTGGTTTTCAAAAGCGTGCACCATGTTGCATGTTTCCCCATTTCCTCTGCTGCCACCCTCAGCCACTCACGCACGCTCACTTCTCCCATGCTGTGCCACCCTTCCCAGCCATCCTTCACACATTCATCCTTCTCCTCAATGCAATCATTTTAAGACATCTGCAGATAAGCTCAGCAAGCACTCCTTTACTTCTGTATCTATCCTTTCTTCTCTTAAAGGACCATAGAACCGCAAGTTCCCTCTTCCACACAAATAACTGGATCAGGCCCATCTAGCCAAGTACCCTATTCTCCGATCACAGCTGTCTGCAGATGCAAACTATCCTCAAGTCAGGAAATCACTTGTATCACTGGATGCTTCCTTAGAAGGACCTGTTTTCTATACAGCTACATATTTCTCTGCCACAAAAATGACTATTTTCCTTTTGAACCACATAACACAACCACAACACTCCTTACGAAAGGTTTCGCAGTACAAAGCTCCGTTCCATAAAGAACCCCTTATTTCATTTGTTTTGAACACAGCTCCTGCTAGCTCCATTTGGTGCTCCCCATTTCTTACTGAAACAAGTAGTAATCAATCCCTGCCTACCCTCTCTTTACCACAGGTAATGATGTAGAAACCTAGATGGTCTCTTGCCAGATGGAAGATTCATATTTTACTTAATTGCTCTTCACATGGAAGTCATTTTGTGCTGCCTTAGTAATTTCTGAGCTTTTTCCAGCTTTATTACACTCAAAAAATTCTGAGATAAGACCACCAGAACTGAAATAGTATTCATCACACAGACAAGTCACAAATCTACATAGTGGGATAATGATGTTCTGTCCTGTTTCCTACTGTTTTCCTAGCAATTCCCAACATCTGATCTGCCTTTACTACTTGTACTAAGAATTGAAAGTTTCTGGTCCGCTCAGTGCCCATCATCCTATATATGAAGACAGAATTGTCGTCATCCCCAGTACAATTTTCATTTTTCTACAATGTGCTGCTTCTGCCATTTTATTGCCCAGATATTAGTTCCATAAACTTCTTCCAAAATTCTTCACCTTACCTTCATCCTTATTACATCAAGCAACTCACCAAACTCTGCCAACCCCCTACTCACACTGTTTTACAAATCCTTAATAAATACATTGTGCATTACAGGTCTCTAAGGCTCCACTCCACTGCCAGGGCTAACCATCTACTTCCACATCCACCTATCCTTCAGCAGGTTAGCTGTTCATACAATGATTTTCCATTTTAGGCTGACATACTATTTTCATCAAATGCCTTTGGCAAGGGACACCTTTTGGAAAAGCATTTATGTCTCATTACATCAACTGGATCATCCTTGTAAATATTTTGCTGATTCTGAAGAACTCCAAGGGGTTCTGGGGAAGAGCTTCCCAATACAGGAGATGTAAATTTCCCAAAGTACATCTCTCTCTTTATCCAGGTATCCAATACATTTATTATAAATTCTACTGATTCATTCAACCCAAACATCAGACTTGGAACCACATAGTTCCCCTAAACTCCTGATGCACTTAAAATCAGCATTTGCCATTCTTCCAGTCATCAAAAATCAAGCTCATTCTAAATGAGACTTCATTCCTCATGTGACCTTTTCATCCCCAAGTTCTTCTAAAAGCCCTCCAGTGCACACCATCTCGTCCTGGAAATGCATTTACTATGTCAGTTTGTACCACAACTTCTGCTAGTCACTTCAATTTCAGACAGGTCCTCTATCAAATGCATCCTGCAGATCCAACATGTCCATGCACTTCTTCAGTTACACCAATTACCTCTTCAGGCTGGATAACTACTTCCGCACTTACAACTGCCACTAGGAGATTTCTTTCCAGTCTACTACATCTTTCAGATATCCTTTACAATACCCATAAACCAAACACACACACCCCCCCTCACCCCCCCTCTTTCCTCTGATGCATAACATTTATTATCTATTGACAAGGATTAGTACTTCAAAACATCATGAATAAGATAAAACTAAAATACAGAAATATCAGTCTATGAAAACAGCATCATTTTGACACAACCATGTATTACATTAAGTTGTTTTCTTCTCCAGGTTTCTCAAAGATTGCCTCAAGCCTCTGTGGTTTAGACAAACATAGGGCAGGCAATTTTTTGTCTCAGAGCTCTGGCTCTGAGTCAATCTCTCTCTCAATCTCATGCACACAGAATCAAGACAGCTGACCAAATTATTTGAAAATCTTTCCATTTCCAGTCTGACAGATGGAATGTTTGAAAATTCTTAAATTAAGATTAAATCATTCAACCAAGGTAACAGTTCTGATGCTAAAAGGAGGAGATCCCATTCCTTCTCTCTCCTCCCCTTACAATCATACTATGTATTTCTGCAGCTTATCTCAAGTCATCCCTGGTGCCCAATGCTCCACGAGCAACTAACATTAAACTACACATTTACCCAAGGCATCTTCCAAGAGATTAATTTATATGTCAACCACAAAAGCGTGATCAATGTAGTGCGCTACAGAGTCAGCTAATCCCTGGTGAAGACTGATCACATGAATGGTGCAAAGGATGAAAAAAAAAAAAAAACCTTAAATGTATACTGAGAATTTGCTGTTATATGTGCCTATAACGCCTGTAACATCCACTACAGTGTCAGCTAGGAAAAATTGCTCTTGTGAAAATACAGTTCTAGAGTCAAATACATTAAGCTATCTTACAGGAAGGAAAGAAAGAAAATTGCCCCTTGGCTGCAGCTGTGATAACCTAGATGACCAAACAAAGGAAACACAGAGAGTATTCTTTAAAAAAAGATGTACAAATCAAAGAAGCCCAGGTACTCTTCAGAAATCTATATGTATTTCAAGAAATCCTTGCATCAAGGAAGGCCCAACGTGTAACAGAAAACCTGAATGCACATTTGCAACACTGCAAGTTTGGTGATCAGAATAATAACAACAATAATAACATACAACTTGGTTGGAATGCCTGCAAAACCAGTAGAATTTAACTGAAGCATAAAAATCACACATCCTAAAGTCTTTGAAATAACTTTCACTTCTACTCAAAGAGAAAAAGGTTTCAACCTAAATAGTGTTATTTGTAGAAACGGTAGGTACATGATTCATTCTGCAAAACAAATCTATTCAGAGGAAAGTACACCTTTATTTCATCATCCTTCCTGCTTTCAGAAATGTATGCAGGAAGAAAAATAATAATTTATAAAGAAATGAATGAAGGAGAGTATAAAAAACCTCATTAATAGTTAATGCGAACTGAACATAAGGCATAACAGCAGCAGCAAGAAAAAACACAGACCAATTTCAGACTTATGGATAAAATAAGAAAAACCATGAGGTTCAGAAAACATACAAGTCAACACAAGCGGGCAAGTGAACTACAATCTTTGGTAGCAAAGAAATAATTTGTATTTTAGCTATAACTGACTTCATCTTAAGATTTATTGATTTTACCTGTACTTTTTCCAGAAAAAGGAGCTATTCAAAACGGAGCAGAAACCACTTCAAAAGTAGCTGTAACTGACTGAACTAAATTTAAATTAAATAAAAATTACAGTTCTGTAAAAAACAAACAAACAAACAAAACAAAAACCAGTTTTCTGACACTGCCTGTAAAATAATAGGCCTAAAGTAGAAGCCTTTGAATATCTGTGCACTAGGTAAATTTCTCTCTGGAGTGTGATGTACAAATTATAGTCAGGCTGATTTAGTATTTTCTCTGCAGAGGCTGTTAGTTGCTCAACCATAAAGGTTTAGTACAATAAATGATAGATTTTACAACACTCCATATAACCTAAGACATTTCATCACACTTAATGCTGTAAGTGTAATCTTTTAAAAAAAATGCAGTTTAGAACTTGCTATTAATATGTTTAGTCTATACATTATTAGAAGTGTTAAGGGTTGTAGCATAAGAAGACAAAACACAGTAAAGCATTCACCTCACAGTAGATGTTTTATAGTCACTTTCACAATTTCTGTGCATTAATGTACAGTGAAGTGATGGACTATTATGTACCACTTAGACGCAGAAAATTATTTGTGATCAATAATAATTCTAAGTTACTAGTTTAATACCATATTTTTTCCTAAGAGGCAAGTAATTCTGAAAATATGCAAACTTTTCTGTCATTATGAAGTTCAAAGGGAAAATGGTAGAGCGCTACAGATCTCCACTCATCCCCATCTTGTTCAACTCTTCTTTAACAAGTGACTTTGCAACATAAATGATATACCTGGAGATTTCATGAAGGGGTTTCCATAGCGTAACACCTTTGCTGCTCCCTATGTCTTACAAGCTCCAGATCAGATTTTTTTTTTTCTTTTAAATGATCAACAATACCCACCTGGAAACAAATGCATTTTGCTTGTCCAACCCTTACATTACTGAAAATAAAATGTGGAACTACCACCTGCAAACACACTCACAGCCTCAGGAATCAACACAAAAAACTTGGAAGAAAAGGCAGCTGAAAAGCAGGTTCTAGAAAGCATTATGGGTAATGTCTCAAGTCACCTTATAGCAACACATTTCCCTCTCCTTTGAGCAGAATGGTTGTAGAGACAAAGAGCTGATCTGTAGCTCAAGAAAAAAAGGATACCACCACCCCCCCAAAAAAACCAAAACCCACCCCAGCTTTTCACCCATTCCAAGACCATTGCTGAAACATTACTTTGTTGAATAT
>VYZV01044880.1:1247-14400 GCA_013401275.1 Pandion haliaetus | reverse complement strand
ACAGAGTCTTCTACCTACCACATTTCGTCTCTTCCCTTAATGGATTGGGACATCATTAGTTATGTTTTGTTTGCTACAGCAGTTGTCAAGGAAGAGGAAGCATTTGGTTGCCCTCAGCTATGTCTGCAATACTGTGGTTATTTGCTATTCCAAGTACAGGGAGGTGATGATAACTGCTGGCCCATGCTGGCTTGCTGTTGGTAACCACTAAATCCAGGCAGGCGCAGAGTCACCTTACTACAACAACACAGCTGTAGGTTGTAGTATTATATCCCTGCCTCTGTCAGACAGTTCACTGAGTTACCCCAAGCTCTGCTGTTGTGTGTGACAAACACAGGTATTCCCAGCTGCTTGGCTGATGTTTATCATGTTGGACATCCTCCATTTGTTCTCATACACAGAGATGTTCTCTGCAAGCCCCTCTCCCCCGTCTACTGCAGTCAAGGGTCAGAGAACTTCAGGGTCAGTAGTATAACTGGGGAAAATACAGTTTTTAGACTCAGTTGGGAGTCTGAGGAGAAACACTGTTTCCCTTTACCTGGTTGTTCCTTTAAGTAGACATATTTCAAGAATGCTTTGGCAGAATACCAAACATTAGTTGGCTTAGTTTGTATACTACTTATGGAAAACTTTTTGGAAGTGCTTAAAAGGAGAATGCTCTCAAAGCTGTTTATTTAGAGGTCTCTGGGTTTGGTTATCAATAAATCCCAAATTAAGCCAGAATTAGACACTGGAATTTTTTATATTAAAACTTGAAATATCACTAGATGTACTTCTGCAGAAAGAACAGTCAGGCCCTGAAGATTTTCATGCTTGATTTTCATTATTTTCTTTGCCTTGAGTGAAGGAAAAAAACCCCATACTGTATGGATTCAGCAGACTCATACAGGGATCTCACTCCTTTTCTGCTGTTCTAGTATGTAATTGCAGACAGAACACTGACTTTGAAATACACTCCTATCGCTAAATTTTAGAAAGTAGCATAAGCAGCTCAAAAATATGTAAAATATGTTGTACAAGGTTTCTTTTTGACATGCAATTCCATCACCACTTTTTCAGTGTTTGGGCTCCAAATAATTGTTTCATATAATTCTGAAACCTCTTGGCTCTCTATATATCTGATGTCAATTTTCAATAAAATAAAGGTAAAGCTATAGAAATATGTATTTGCATGGAAGTTTTCATATAACCTTGTGTTAAAAATTTTGCTAAAATGTGTAACTCATTTCACCCCCTTTTGAAAAGATTGTCATCAGTTAGGCACATTACTCAGCATTAATAAGCTTGCAGGCTTCCAAGCAATAATCTGCTAATAAAAATGGAAATAAAATAGTTTCCCTTCTACTCCTTGTTAAACATTGGTAAATATTTAATAGATGTTATAATGTAAGTAGGATCCAAACCCACAGAGTTGTGGGGGAAAATTAGTAGGGAAAACAAAAGCTGAACTACTTCATTACTAACACATCAGTGCTTACAGCTGAAAAGAAGGCTATGGTACTCCAAGATGGTAGTGATTATGTCTAGCTAGATAGATGGGGATTTGCACTGTTGTGTGAACAATGCATATGAAAGAAAAGCTGTCTGATGCTTAAGCAATTCAAATGGTTCCGAAGTTAAACTTCCCTAACATGAATACTTTGAAGAATTTCCTTCACTCCCAAATCTTATCACCTTAGATTTTACAGAACATTAACTCTAGAAAAGTCCCAATTTTATTGGCTGTGTAATGGTGCCTGAAGCAAGAGATTCTCTTTCTCTTCCTTGCACAGTACCTGGAACTCAGGCAGAAAATTCAGAAGGAAAGACAGAACGGAAAAAGCTAATGTGACAGTTAAAGGAAATCAGAAAGCTACGCTGGCCAGAGGCGAGTGGCAGCTGAGTCCCACACTGACATGGGACTGTAGCTCAGCCAATATCCTGAGCCAGGCCTGGGCGACAGTCAAAAAAGCAAAAGGGGAGGATGATAAGAAGCACATCTGGGCTCAGAGGTGTACCCGCAGCCAATGGAGCAGGAGTTACAAACACATTGATAACAATAAGTAACATGTTGCCCTTGAGACAGAGGCTGGGGTCCTTGCTGTCAAGTAACCAGGATGCATCTACACCCTATATGGCTCAAAGACACATGGCACAGCCAGTACCGTGCCGAGATCCAGAAAAAGCAGTAAGTGGATAGGAGAAGCGATGTGTCTTACTGTGGTACTCCTTCCGAACTCAAACCCATACCTTTCAGCAGGTGGAGCCACAGCAGTAGGCTATAGCATGCCTATCTGGTTGCAGAGCTAGTGCTCCTGTCATTAGAGAAGTGATCTTGGTGGCACCTTCAATTACTAAATAAAAGCACGGTCCAAACAATCTGCAGTAAGACTCATACTGGTTTTTTCCCTTATTACATTTTATCCATAGGATTACTTTTAGTTCTGGTAAGCAACCACAAGCCATGAAAAATGAAGTAATAGGAAGCATAATAATAAATAGCAATTAATACATCATTATAGGTTTGCTTCACAAGGCGGAAGGAAATGGGGAAAACAATGCATTTTGATGTCAACATCAGCAAAATTTCTGGATCCTGCTTTCAGGTACTTAATCATCCTGACATCTAGGCACTTTCATGGGAGTTTCGGCAATGGAACTATCCAGGGAAAACTTTTTGTTCAAGCAGGCCCCACAGACTACTCACTTTTTTTTTTTTTTTTCAAAACAATGTGATTTTGTCTTGATAAACACACCATGGTAAACATATTCCACATTGTGTTTTGTACTTCCCAGGCATTTTTTCAGTTGAGATTTAAGTATTTAATTTAGACTTCATTACACAGTTATTATATATTAAACAGCAACTACATACTAAAACATATTTGTGGAGTGTTATGGCTATGCAATAGGTCCATATCAATTTCACAGTTATGAATCTATTACATAACGTTTAATCTTTGGTGAATGTTTAATAATCAGTATTCAAATAACATACATTTACTGTCCTATTAAAACTAAATTAATTGTGGCTCAGGGAACATTAATTTAAAAGGTTACCTATTTTCCCAGCAGATCTGATCTTTGTTTCATATTTTTTTCCATTAAAATTAGTGTTAAATACAGAGTAAATTTGTTTCATTTAGAATATAGTTACTAGGTGCTCTGAAAACCTGTGAATCACATTCCGCCAAGCTTCTCTGCTAATAGCAATATTAAAGATTCTCTCTCATTTTCTTGCAGTGTAATTAGCATTACCTGGAGATAATAAAATATCACATATTTGTTTAGGAAAAGTAATCCCTGTTGACTGAAGGAACTGACATTCAGCAGTTCATTAAAATCACGGAGTCAAAATTTGTCTGTGGGATTTGCATATTTTGAGTTTACAAAATGACCAACTCTCAGGAAGGGATGCAAGACTGAAAATTTTTTAAATACTTCCTTCTTTAAATTAATCAGGATCACCATAGAATCGATCTAAAAGTGACTGTATCTCTTGCAGTCATCTACGTAACAAATGTGAGAAGCTGCAATAATGCTGGATTTAGACCTTGGAGCAGTAACTGGCACCAGCATGTTTTGATCTGAGAACTGAGATGTTTCATTGGAGAAAGGGACAAGACTCCTTGAAATTAATGCCAGAAGAAACTGTTGAATCATACAAAAGCTAGTATAAAAGCACTATTCAGCACCCTGTATCTAATTCTCACTATTGTATCCATACACCCTAATCATATCACCTCTCAGTCTTTTTAAAGCCAAACAATCTCTGTCATACAGAAGTCTTCTCTTCTGTGGATCTTTTCTTCACTCTTTCCAGTTTCTCAACACCCCTAAAAAACACAGTTGCCAGAACTGTGTACAGCATTGTAGTATACTAGTCTCATCAATGCCATATAACTTCTTTGTTCCTACTTACCATTATTTCCAATGATTGCGTTTTGTTTTTCTGCCACTGCACATTGAGAATCAGTGTTCAGGAGCCCACTGAACAGTCTGTTGTTTAGTAGATCTCTCTTGAGTTCTTTGTCCTATCTAGATACCGTGCCTAGATATATCAGTGTATGTGGCAATATGAAGATGCATATAAAATTTAAAATACAAACAGGATAGTAGACTGTTCCATGTATTTCATGTTGGTTTTGCATGAAAGACTCCATGTTTCTGAAATCAAACCTTTGATATTCTACTGATAGACCTATTACATTGATGCTATAATAACATCTAACATCCAAACCACAAACACAGCGGAACAGTGTTCTGGCTCTTTTTCCCAAAACCATTCCTACTGAAACCTGCAATTTTCAAATAGTGTAATTTAGATTGGAAGGGACTTCTTTATGTCATCTGGTTCAGCTCCAGCTCTGAGCAGGGCCAACTTCTATGTTAGATCACGTTGCTCTGGGCCTTACCTAGTTCCGTAGAAGTTCTTATCCAAGTTCCATGCTACAATTCTAAGGGATCAGTATTATTACCTTGTACATATTATCCATCACTGTCATGTGGCATTATTTATTTCCAGAATTGAAATGAAAATGTTGGATAGTACCAGAATTGAGTCTCTCATGGGACACACTAGAAACATCTCAGTGTAAGGAATCTTTAAATGTATTATTTATTGAAGACTTAACCTGAAGAATATGTATCCTATTAACATACAGCACGGATTTCTTTTCAACCTGAATGCTGTCTGGTATGGTGTTATAGCACTCAGAGAAATCATGTCTATGAAGTTACCTAAATCACTCAAACTATGTATCAAGAAAGAATGAGCTCAAATATATTTAAGAGGTGTACTTAAAAACTGACAGATACTAATTTATAATTTTTCCCTGTTGATCAGTTCAATCCTGTGTTGACTTTTGCTATACTTTTCTAGATGAAAAGTTCACACAGGTCATTATGCTTTGAACACTGGAACAACAGTAATACTGCTTCTGTTCTTTGGAATTCATTCAGCTTTACAAGACATATTAAACTGAACATCTCTGAGTAAGAGAGATGCTTAGCAGATCCTCCTTGGAATCTCAGCCACAAGCTAATTCAGCACTGAAAAAAAAAAGATAGTATTCTTTATAGATGTTGTGTGACATTCTCCATGGCCACAGCAAAGAGACAAAATCAAATGTGTTATTTTTACAAGACACAGGACTTCCAAATATGAAATATGTAGTTTTCAACTGTATTTCCTCCGCTCCTGTGCAGACCTGTTAAATTTGTTCAGTAGTTCCTATTTTGCAGCATCCTGCAGCTGGGCTTCATTCTCAAAAGTTTGCAATACCATGTTGTATTTTTTCTCCCACTCGATAGCACTACATGCCAGATGCGTCAACTACTTGCCTGTCACTGGCAGGCAAAGTCACAGAACAGGATGGAGGCTGGTGTGTTACGCCACATCAGGTGAGTGATCACAGGATTGCTGTTAAAAAGCACATTCCTGAAGTGCAGGCTAGCATTGAGCCTCTCTGGCTATCTTCACATTAGGTGCATAGAATCTTATTAGAATTTGTCTCAATTTGCTGCAGAGATAAAACAGTATTGGTGCAGACTCTTCCACAGCTCCTTCTAGGGTCTTGGTCATCTGGTGCTCTCTCCCATGAAAGCTGAATATTGAGGGAGCTGATGGCACTAACTGCAGTGAAAGAGAGCAAACCTCAATCTTGTCCAATGTGAGAAAATAGGGGGTGTTTAAAAAGAGTTAAATTGTGTTAGCTAACAAAATCATATAGACAGACTTACTACCCTTTACATTGTTTAGCTGTTTGTGGCTGACCATTGAGTTTAAGGCCAAGATCCAAAAAGTTAATGAGATTTGAGTAATAAATGTGATGCGGGTTAGTTTTCAGCTGCTTAAGAACCTGATATTTTATGTTTCTCTGCACTTTTCAAATACGGCCCGTTTTCTTCATCTTCATAGCACTCAGTTTCTGTTTCTCATATAAAGCCAGAGATTACATCATCTTTGGCCCTTGCCATCTATTTCTTACTGTACTGCTTTAACACTGATGTTGTAGCCCTAGCTCTAGTTTGGCTGGAGCAGTGGTCTTTAATCTCAGCCGATTCATGATCCAAAAATACTAAGCAAACAACAGTGCCAAAATTTTACTTTACTGTCCCTCTTACCCTGAAGAAATATGCACTTACGGAAAACAAGTACAGGCAACGAGAGAGGGTATGGTCCTGTGTGCCAAAGATGGAAGCCACTTCTCTAGTCCAGTTGAAGTAGAACTTTCTTCTTTGCCCACAAAAGTAATTTCTTGATCGAACTAGATTTTATTAGTCAAGTGTTACTATTTACTGCTTAGTTTAATATCCATCTCCATTTCTTTGCCTCTGGAAACCAAGGGGATAGAATAAGTGAGGGTTGAGGAAAGATGAAGAAGAATTATAGGCCACTAAATTTAACTTCAATACCTGCCAAATAACTAGAACAATTAGTAAAGCAAGAGCAATCAGTATGTAAACAGCTTGAAGAAAATGCAGTGATAAATCGGTAACACATTTGTAAAAAGCACAAATCAAGTGAAACCAAACTAATTAGTTTCTTTGGTGGAATAACGAATGCATAAAGCAAAAGTGGTAGACACAGAATTTCTTAATATTAGTAAGACACTGATACTGGTTGCACATGGCATTCTCAGAAATAAGCTAAATAAAGTTGGATTAAATGAAACCAACATAAAATGAATACACAGGTAAATAAATCAAACACTGAGAAACTTTATGAACAGTTGAGCTGGTAGCTGGGAGGAGATCAAAAACACTTTAGATGAGCAAACGTCTTGCATAGCTCAATTTAGACGTGAAGGGGTTTTATTTATTTTCTTTTTTTAAAGGACCAAAAAACCACCATAAGACAGCATCTAGTTTAAGACACACCTAAATAAAGAAACTGAGCAGACCAGCAAAAATGACAGCCATTTTGGTTGTATGCCAGCACCAGAATAGCTTACATTAGCATTGTTTTTCTGCTACACAGCTTAGCTTCTTTATTTAGATGTATTAAATACTCCAAAGCATATCTAAATAGAGCTTTGATTACTGCAGGATTATCTCAAATTTATTTATTGACGTTGCTTCTGTTGACTGATATTTCTGTCCATTCATCTAAAAATTGCACAATTCATCAAATGTTTATGTCTTTTTGTTGTGACTGAGTGAGAAAAGATGTCTAGTGGCATCACATGTCTCTGGGAACTTTTGCTCTTTTTTTTTCTTTATAAAAGCTAATAAAGATCCTTATGATTATCTATGTGTATTTACCACTGCAAATAGGCATGCTATTGGCATCTTTGGCTACCTATGCATTTTGACACCTAAGAGAATATTTTGGATTTTAAGAATACAAACCAAAAACTTGTTCTTGTCCCAAAAGCTGATATGACAAGAGACAACAGGTAATAGAGACATGACAGCCCAAGATATCAATGAGAGGAGTTTTTTTACAGCAGTGATAGCAAGAACATCAGCTGCCTCATCATTGTCAAGATTTTTTGTAGCTATTAGAGGGAACATTTTTTAGAAGTCTTAAAGGAGGATTACCAAGTTAGTTTAGCAGATTCTTATGAGACAACCTTCCCAAGTAAGAAGGGCAGCACACACCTGAACAGAGAGTGAGCTAATCAAATCTGACAATAAAACACAATAAATGTATTTTAGATATTAGAATAAAAATATAGTGTTGAAAGGAGCCATCAGTTGTAGAAAAAGATTGAAATGCAGAGCACAGAGAATAAGCAGATGCAATTAACAAAGTGTTTTACACAAGAAAAAGCAAATAGCATTAATTGTTAAACAGTTGATTTTGTCTGCTCATACAGAGTGCAGTAGTGTTTATTTTAAAGTATAATGAATAGAACCAGTAAGATATAGGTGACAAATAAAATCCTAGTCAGTAAAACTTTTGCCATAGTCATTTCTGCACCCTTAATATAATCCAGATTGCATTGAAGTTGAAAGAAATGCAAAATTGCTTCTGACTTGCCCAGGAATGGCTTTGCATTCATAAGCAGTGTGCCTTCTAATTTCAGCCAAGTACCACATGACTTGGATAGTTAATTTTAAAAAGGGAAGGATAAAATATCATTAGATAGATTGGGGCTACAAAATTGGGAGCTTATATTTAAAGTAATAGAAAAATACTGCATTGAGTTTTTTCTGGGGAAGTACTACATGTAAAGATGCAAAGCATAAGGTAACTGTTCTCCATAATGAATGGTACCTCAAATGTGCATACTAGTACAATCACAATATTATCTTAAGAAATTTAAGAGTTCAAAATATATAATAAAAATGAATGGATTTAGGTTTTTTCCCTTTGTGCTGGTTTTGGCTGGGATAGTTAATTTTCTTTATAATAGCTGGTATGGGCCTATGTTTTGGATTTGTGCTAAAAACAGTGTTGATAACACAGGGATGTTTTAGTTACTACTGAGCAGTGCTCACACAGAGTCAAGGCCTTTTCTGCTTCTCACCCCACCCCACCAGCAAGGAGGCTGGGGGTGCACAAGGAGTTGGGAGGGGACACAGCTGGGACAGCTGACCAAAGGGATTATTCCATACCATATGATGTCACACTGAGCATATAAAGCTGGGGGAAGAAGAAGGAAGGGGGGCACGTTTGGAGTGATGGTGTTTGTTTTCCCAAGCAACTGTTACACGTGATGGAGCCCTGCTTTCCTGGAGATGTCTGAACACCTGCCTGCCGCTGGGAAGTGGTGAATGAATTCCTGGTTTTGCTTTGCTGGCACACATGGCTTTTGCTTTAGTTATTAAACTGTCTTTACTCCAACCCACGAGTGTTCTCACTTCTACTCTTCCAATTCTCTCCCCCATCCCACCGGTGAGGAGTGAGTGAGTGGATGCATGGAGCTGAGTTGCTGGCTAGGGTTAAACCACGACACCCTTATAACTCAGTTTCTAGGTAGGCTTGTTCACTTCATAGAAAAGATTGTCAGCAACATTTAATAGCCTACAAATACAAATATATATTAGATTGCAAATACCGCTTGCTGAGAACAAAATGAAAGATATAGGCAAATTACAAAGAGGAAATTTTGTTTACAATGAGCGGAGTAGACAGTAAATAAGAGTGACTGTGGAGCTGCTGTTACTAGAGACCCACATGGCTAGAGTTGATGCTGCAGCGTGAAAACAGAAGGCATGAGATATGTTAAATTATTCTTACCAAGCAGTAAGGGCATTTAAAAACTTCAGCTTGCAATTCAGAGGCTACCACGATTTTTGAATACTCTGCCACTTAGGAAGCCGACATGCACCAGTACCTCTTTCTGACGAAGTAATGTGCCAGGCACTTTTTACGAAAGTTGCTGGGAATAGTGCACCCTATCTAATGTCCCAATTTTTACATTCCAGCTAATTGCCAGCCTGTTTTAGACATCAGTGGTTTTAAGCAACACAGTGAAGAGTACAGAAAGTTCCACGGGCTCTACAGTTTACCATTCTTCCTTGTAAGTTATAATGGATTTAAATACTTAACTTTCTACTCTAGAACTAAAACATTTGTTATGAACAAATCTGTTTAGGTATGCTATAAGTAACAATACTTTCACTTAAAAAAACCTTACAACATCTGATTTAGGGAGGTCTGGTCAGAGTTTATAGCTCAAAATACATTTTTAGGAATGTTTAGGAAGATATAGAAGGGTGCTTTTTTTCCTTTTTAATTGAGAAGCTGTGGCATAAACAGGTATGCACAAACACACATAGATAAATAGTTCTCAAAGAGTTTTAAAGTGTTTTTCAGATCTACCCCACAGAAATGCATTTGGGCACATGAGCATAAGTAAGAATACAAAACAAGATAACAAATATTAAGATAATTATACATGTGTCCTTTCTGAATGCCTCCACCAAAAAAAAGCAACTGCATAAAGCGATGGGGGTTGTGTGATACCCTGAAGGTGAAGAAATTTGAATTACAGCTGCATATGAAATTTCAGGCTCAAATGCTTATTGCTTATAATTACTATTCTCCAAGTGCCAGTCTACAATGACAAACAGAAAAGCCAGAACTTGGAATATTTCTAAGTGAACTATTAGCATAATTTATTTTCAGAGACATACCTCCCACAAATCTCTACCAGCAATTTTTTCCATCAAAGAGATACAGCTTCTTCTGAGGTGTAGCAAAGAGTATCATGCAGTAGTCTACTATGCAATGGTCTAAACCAAGAATCCAACCCAATATCTGTGTAAGACTAGGTGGCAGGAACAGGAACATTTTTAACAGGCGGAATTGTATTACTGGATGACTTTTAGCCAAGGGAAATAGTACAATATGTATTACGTTAGTTTCATTGAGTATAGTCAATCTAATTGCCATTTGCAATCTGGAAGAAAGCAGTTCTAACATAGCCATCCTCTTGTGGGACGTGCATCCAAGGCATGCTAGGCTCTCAAGACATCTATGCTGCACTCAAAAAAAACCCCTAGAAAACTAGCTCTTGCAGATACTAGCTGTAGCAGAGACAACCTGTAACACAGCTGTGAATAGCCATATGGCCATGGCAGCACCAAGATCAGTGTAAGCTTGCTATCCAAATGTTTATGTGAATCTTCAGTAGATTGCTAAGCACAATTGCTAGCACAATAACAGTGCTAACAGCACTTAAACTAGTTAGCTTGAACTCTAACCTCTGTAAGCGCATAGAGCTAATCACAACCTTCATTACAGCATAAATTTACTGCTGGAAGGAAGAGCATCACTCCTGACTTGCTGTTGAGATTCCCTGTTTCCTTAAAGTGGCATTTTGTTCAGTTACTGACTTTGCCTAGTTTTACACAGAGTGAACAGACTTAATTACATGCAATTGCCAGCTTTGGTCCACAGGGCCTAAGCCTTCTCCAACCATTAGTTTAGACTGAGAGAAAGTTCATTTGCTCCCTGGAGGTTCACGTGCCTTCTTCTGAAGCATCTTGTGCTGATCACTGCCACACGCAGAATACTCACGCAGGTGGATGCACTGAATCCAATCCAGTATATCATCCCTTATGATCCTACCTGATAGAGAGGTTCCACTGAAAAAGCACTAGTAGTGAAAATCCTAAGAGAAATGGGAAGTTGGGATGACCTTCTTAGGCCATGATAGCCAGCATAGAGAGGCAAATATGCATGAACTACAATTAATTTACTCATGACAGGAAGAAAATAGCATTGAAAGTGCCTAAAAAGACTTCAGCTTATGATAAATTAAATTATCCTATACTAGTATGCTAGGATCCAGACATACATTTTAACATAACATGACCTTGTTTGTATAAATAATAGCAGTGTGCTAACATAGGTATGTGTCGTGGTTTTACTGGGGCCTCCAACTGAAATAACATCATTGTAAATCAAGTCTAATTTTACCAGGGTTACCCACTCTTCCCACTAGAAAAAGCCCTTTATAATCCAATGTTGAATAATGACCATGGCTCAATTTTTGTAATGTAAAGGGTAGCTCCTCCCACAAGATTTTCATAACCTTGTGAAAGTGGAGTTCACCAAACGCCCACCCTGTTGCTTTCTCCACACCTTACCCCACCAGTCTGAGATGCAGTCAGATTTTATCTGACTCTCACTGGATAGGAAGGTTAGTGTTCATGTAATTTTGTTTTAACTAAGAGCATAACCTACTTCACATTGAATGATCTAATCCTTTGTGATTTTGGAGCTGGGTGAAAGAGCTGTTAAGTATTAGCAAGTTTATATTTCTGGCTTAAAATGCCTGGGGTGCTTGAGTTGACACTCTGTACATCTGCCTTGCTTTGGTAGCATTTGTCAAGGAAAGACCCTCATCCTCAGCATTTGTGCCCAGCTAGTCTGGCAAGTCATTGTATTCATATCTTCAGAGTATGCTCCAATTTTCCTAGGCCCTTTTTTGAATAGGGTATGTACTGTCAGGAGAACAATTCTTTCTTCATAAACAATGCCCATGTTGATGACTGTACTGTTTATAAAACTCACCTGGTTTATAGTCAAGCAGTATATTACATAAATGTGAAAATAAAATGCTTATTTTAGGGTCTTAAAGATGCACAGCTGAAGACCTCCTTCCTCTCCTAAATGCAAATGCCATTAAAATCACTTTTTCAGCAATTAAAGAGCATTAGGTAGACTCTCAGTTAAGATAAATTTACCTCAAAAATGTATTCAGCGCTCTCTTCAAAAGTAAAGCCCCAAAGCAAAACGCACATAGTTGCCAGCAGCTTTCGTTAAAGCTAAAATTAGCCATGCTGATTAAGTGGATTTTACATAACCTTAAGTATTAATCCTTCACATTGGTCTTCTTTGAAAAAACTTGAAGTACCAATAACCTAAAGGTTTATAGAGTCACTTTGTAATACTACTTAGTTAAAATTTAATCCTTTGTATAATAGTTAACATTGGCACCATCTTTTAATAGCCCAAGATTTCTAACGTACACTTCCTGAACAAAACAGACATTTTCAATTCCAGGGAAATAATGGCAACACACATAGAGCAGAAGAACTTTGATTTAAAAAATTAAAGAATCTACTTACAAGAGATAAAATGGAACTAACAGTAAATTAATCTCTCAGTTTTCACCCTTTCTTTAAATAGTGTTCTTTTCATGCTTAATTCTCTCCCCTTCCATTTTCTTTAATACAGGTCCTTATTTTCTAATGGCTAGATTGCCTCCCATCTTACCTGGCTAAGCAAGGCATAAATTACATTTTCCAGTAAGACCAATATGGAATTTGACTCCAAGTCTCTTTTCAAAAGTGGCCTCTGAAAGGCGCAATAGTACTGAGTCTTAGATCATTCTGTTGCTGTCAGAAGGAAATTAAATTGCCACCTTTAGAAGCTGAAATTGTTCCTATTCTCAGAACAGGACAAGGAAGAATGAGGCAGATTGTTCTTCATGAAATGGTGCGTCACTGCAAACTTAGCTCTTGTTTAGGGCTGATCCTGCTAGCAGAGGGTGCTCTCCCTGAAGATTTATCTAACACATTTTGCTTCAGATTTGCTTGAGGCTAAGAGTGCAAATATTGTTAGTTACCCAAGCTCAGCTGACACCTGGAAGCTCATTAGTTTACCGTAATTCCTTTGTGTGCCCCTGCCCTGCCTCAGCATTTCATAGCATTTACTCATCTGCCTTTTTTTACAAAAAGTAATCAACCTTCACATTTTGTAATAATTGGC
>VYZV01044872.1:74877-114059 GCA_013401275.1 Pandion haliaetus | reverse complement strand
TTCCCAAACCTTTCTCCTAACTGATTACCACAGGAACTCTAATCACTTCAGAGGACTGTCAGATTTAAGGCTGTTGCTTAAGTTATATTTTTCCTTTGTAATCACTGTTTTGGTTTATGACAGTAGACTTAATTGAAAATAAATTAGGGAAATGAGCTCATAGTTCTCTTCACTGAAAGATGCATGACATTTTCCTTCAGGAGTCAGTTTGACAGGCTAGTAGCAAGCCAAAGTTATTGTCTGTATGTGATAGTAACTGGCTTATTCAGCATGTGCTTGGCCTTGCCAACACCTAAAGAAGTGTTTACATGGTCAGAAATGCTTCTAATTTTTCTTTCTTTTCAGTAGTCTTTGCATAGAGATGAGATTTAACTATTCTTGTATTCCGTATGAATGCGGTGTATTTAGTTTTACTGAAAAAGTTGATTCTTCCCCTTCTGTGGGTATACTGTAGCTCAGGTTACAGTTTGGAGATCAATCTGACAGCTTCAGTTAGTTCTCTAATAAAAGTAGTGTAGTCCTTTTATTAAAAACGGCTAAGCTGGACAAAGAGACCCTTTTCTGGGCCTCTTAGTGCCATTTTGAGATTTCTTGAAAGAGCTGATGGAGCATGTACTCCTCCAAACACTGCTGTAAGAAAGGGAGGTGAAGGCAGTCGTCCTGACTAGTAAGCGAGCCCTAATGGTCCGTTCAGCAGCGTTCCCTAGGTGAAGCTGTGATGTGGTGTATTAGGGCTATACAAAAACAGAGTTAGCAGCAGTGTTGAATGCAAATGGCACGTAAGAGAAGGAGCCCTGGCAGATTGTCAGTGCCAGCCAATCTTCTAAATTGCTGCTGCTTGATTGATAGGCTGCTTTTGTCTTTAATAATCTCAGCCTCTATGGCTGGCCCCTCCAGGGGACGCTCGGGGTTTACAAGCTCTGGATTTGGAAGCCGTGTGTTTTGCTGAAAAAAGCTTACGTACAAAATCAGCTTTTCTTAAACATGAGAGTAATTATAACTAAGGGTTTCTTAATGAGCACACCTGAGTTTGAATACACCATTCTGTGTCCGGATACATGTGTGAGTACAAATGTAATGAAATGTTACCGTCTTCTTGCCTTGCTAACTGATTTCATATTGCTCACAGGAACATTCAGGACGTGTCTTTAGACTCCAGTTTGATGAATTTCAGATCATTAGTAGTTCCCATGACGATACAATTCTTATTTGGGATTTCCTAAATGTGCCACCCAGTGCCCAGAACGAGACCCGCTCTCCATCTAGAACATACACTTACATCTCCAGATAACAGTCTGCACTTTACTGCCCTCAGAAGGTAAGTCTCCCTCTTTTCATTGGATGTATAATAAATACCTGAAATTATCACACTGCCTGCAGGTTGGCCTAGTCAAAAGAAGCTGATGTTTTCCTTAAGAAAATAAAACCTATTTATGCCACTTCTTTCACTGTCTAGTCTTTGTACGGTCATGCTTCAGCTTATAAAACTTGTCATGTTACCCCCTTCTATAATCCCTCCTGTTTATAATTGGGTGCTTCAGGTGTTTTATGAAAAGTTACTACGTATTCACAACATTCTTGGAAATTGAGGAGATGTGGTGTGTTGCACAGGTATTCCAGATATCCTGTGAAGTCAGAGCCTTCTAGAGTTCTTGATGCATCTGCTCACTATGTGAAGCTTTGTAATGAGCATTGTAATGCACCTCTAGTAAACTGAACGTGTATACGATCTTTGGACAAACGCTCATCAGAAATGAGCAGTTCTGTGATAAGCACAAATAGTAGGGGAAGCTTTCAGAACTAAAAATTGCATCGTGTTAGGCAACCTGACAACTCAGGGCTGTCAGAAACGGTGCACATGAACTTTGCCTCCTTTGTTTCCATTTTTCTGCAAGTCAGCTTCATTTAGTTCTCGACGCACAGTGGGTAGAAGCTCTGCTGTAGATCTGTTTGTTAGGACAGTGGATTCTTTTCCTTATGTCATCTATATTGCTGCCAACAATTGCACTTCAAACTATAAATAGCTGTGAATGCTGGGACTTGGAAACATAGAAATTGCCTTACCAAAGCAGAGCAGTCCCCCCTTTCTCCAGTGCCCTGTCTCTTGCCAGTGTGCTGAGACTGGATGCTTCCAAGGAAGTGGAGACACCACAGCAAGAGGAGTTAGGACTCGCATTGCCCCAACAGGAAGGATTTATTTTATTTGAAGTAGATAATTAATAGGTTGCTTAAACATTGTGGGAAAAGCTTTCCCTGGCTTCATGTAAGCATGGATTTTTGTTGCCTATCTGTATATGTTTATCCCTGCTGTGGCAATGAGTTCCTCAGGTTTTTCCACTCCTCCTGTAGGATCTCTGCTTCTGACTAGGAAATACCTTCCTTTGTGAAGACACACTTTGCTTCTTTGAGATGCTGATTCTTAAAAATTAGTTTTCTTTCACTTGTGAGCATTCCTCAGGAAAGTGGTGGCTGCCTTTCCTGCTTACTGAACTCCTACTTATTTTAAAAAAAGCCAACATAATGTCCTCTCTGGATATGACACTTGGATCTGTTGGCTCATGAGGTTTCACAGAGGGTCAAAGCAAAAGGCAGGCCATTGCTAGACTGAGTTTCCTGTCTTTCCGAACCTGTTATTACCTCAGTATAATTAGGCCCATGATTAAGGAAAAAGTCTTAGGCTGTGATGGTGAGTTAGTGTGCAGAATCAGCAGTTAATGGAACTTTCCCTTAACACCACATTTTAAGAACACTGCTGCAAGGGTAGTTTAGTACAACTCCTGGACTTCCTTATCCTGCCTGCAGTAGGAGGACAACAGAAATCTGAAAAGGCTAAACTGCTAAACTTAATGTTTGTCCAGGGTGGGGAAGTGGTTGAAAGATAGAACATTCTGGGAGATAAATCCTGAAACTACCCAAAGAGCCAGGTCCTCCAGTGCGGCTTACATGTGACTTGCACTTCAAAATGATTTTGTTTGATCCGGGATGGCATAGTGGCATCCTTGTTGAGGAAAGCTTGATGCTGTCACTGATGGCAATGTCCCTAGGGACTTTTTCCTGCTCCTTTTAAGACAGACATGCTTCCATTGGCTTCTGTGCCACCTGGGTCCATACCTAGGTGAACTTCTGCTGTGGAAACGCCAAGGCTTGTTGAAGTTGAATGGTTTTCCCTCTCTATGGAAAACATTTTCCTCCTTTCAGAATAATTCTTCTTTTTTTTCTTTCTTTCTTTTTTCCTCCCCCTTGCCTTTCCAGGCAGATAGAATAGGCTGCGTGAGAAGACAACAATAGTTTTAGGAACAGTCTCCATCTGTCTTCCAGTTACTACACTAGTGGCTTTCTTCTGTTAACTTGTAAGATAATTGGAGATTGACAAATTCTTTTTTTGCTTGGTGTTTTGTTTTTGTGTTTTTAAGTTACAGCAGTATATTTGGCAGGCTTCTTTTATTAGTTTTGATTCATGGAAAAGCTATACATAGTGTGTCTTAAACACAAAAGAAATTAGGAGTTGAATAAAACTTCTATCAATTTGCTTGACCAGCAATATCCTGGTGTCTTACTTTCCTCTCTTGCCACATGTGGCCCACAAGACCCACTGTCATTGAGATTTGTCAGTGGGATAGCAAATGCCTTCGGCAGTGTGTTCTTCCATTAAAATTCTGCACATTTGACAGTTTTGCACAGCTTATGTCTGGCTTGTCCCGTGACACACAACTGAAACCATGCTGACCTCTATATCCTGGGAGTTGTTGGTGTTGGTAATGACAGTCCCTTAATTATTTCCCGTATAGGAGAGATGCTGTGATGTCACTTCTTGACAGGTTTGTCTGACTTCAGAATCCAAAAAACATGAAGCTACATAAAATTACGGACAAACAGCTAATATTTCATTATGACATTTAATGAAACAGTGTTATATGCTTTCAAACATTATAGTTTTCTGATTTTTGAAGCAGCCCCGTACACTTTTTTACAAGGCTTGCAGTGTTACGCCTCTTCAAAGCGGATAATTTTTGACAGTCCTGGCCCTTGGCTGCGAGAGTTTTATTGCTTTCTGTTGAATTCCTGTTGTTTATTGTAACACGATAAAAATTGTTACCATATGATAGTCTAATATTCTTACCTTAAGCAGTAGGCATTGGGCTGGGGGAAGGGAAGTCAAGGGGGAGTGCCTAAAGATGTTTTAACCTTTCATGGGAAATCCATATCAGAAGAGGGCTGTAGTCCCTAAAAATGGTTTTGGGAAGTGGCAGGTAACACCAAAGTTCGGATTTAATTACATTAAGAACTTGCGCTGACTCCAAGGTAATAATGGAGTCATGTGGCTGGAAAAGCTAACAGAAATACAAACCTACTGGAGTTTTTTGTCGGGTTTTCTTAAAAAATCATGTATTAAAGCAACTGAACTTGCATCCTGTGCAAAACTTGCTCCTCTGTGTTGTGGAGAAGAAAGGAAAATTTTCTCGCAGTTGTATGTAGGTCACTGTTGCAGTAAATAGCGTTCAGCATTTAGCGAGACTAGCTGGTGGCCCACCTACTGGTCCCCAAGAGGGTTTCTGATTCTTACTACATGGAAGAAAACTGCCAAGCTATAGGTGACCCCCAAGGACTAGCGCTGTTCAGAATCTTGCTCTTTACTTCAGCTGAATTCAGAGCATATTCTACAACGAAGACGGTGTCCTGTGGAGGTGCATCTCTCCTTGAAGGAAGGACTTCTAGCACAGAGGGAAGTGTTTTAATGGCGAGCACCCCCTTAATGGCTTGCGTAAGGGTTGCGCTCCTTGCAGGTATTTTGCCATTTTAGTTTCAGCCTGGAGTGCAGAAGATGGTGTGGGCCTAACCTCCTCCGGGTGTCTCCAAACGTTGCTTTTTGATTTGTATCTTCTGTCAGTTCAGCTTGTCTTTTGTCTTTTTCAGGGTTTCACAGTCTTGAACTACTGGATTTTTGGCTACTACATGCCTGAAGATGTTGATTGACAGCTAAAGTCAGAATTGGTTCTAGATGCTGTGTAGATGCAAAGCAGCACAATTCTATATCTAAATTTCTTAATCTTTCCTGCTCTCAGTGGTCGTCTTTGAATTTACTTTACAAATTCACTGACTTCGAGTAGATGAATTTCAGAAGCCTATCCTTCCCTGCAATGAGAAATCCAAAGCTTCACATGTAAATCGTCCGTAGAAACTGAACTCTGATGGTTTGTTTTTCAGAAATAAATCAGAAGTCAAGAAAGGACTTGGCCTAATTTATATTGCTTTGCACTTTTGTCTGACTTTAAAGAAAAAACATTCTTCAATGAAATTTGGGTGCCAAACACATGCCCAGAATGTACAGAGCTTTGCTTTCAAAGTCACCATTGTCCTTTAGACTTTACTCTCATGACAGATTCAGAGCCTGTTTTGTTTGATAGGAGTGTACGTTGGACTCTTAGAAATATTTCTGAATTGCTCAGTAATATTTTTGGATTACAGTTTACTTGTTTCTGCACCAATAATTTCTTTTAAATTAAAGATTACCTGTAATTCAGGCTAGGTTATCTAAACTAGTTGTATAGCACTGTCTTTTCCTTTTAACTGTGCTCTGTACTACAGCCGTCCTACGCTTCCTAATGTTTGGTATAGTAAAACCTTTCCATGTGTGCTTGCCTCATTTCAAATACTGTATAAGCATGTAGATATGATGTACATAACAGTGTAACCTCCGGGTGCTAGGAGTCAGGATTTCCTGACACTACGCAAAATGTGGTAGCACTTGGCAGCAGGATGTTCTAACTACTGGCACTGTAGGGGTTAATATGAGTTACCTAGACATTTTCTCTGCAAAAGGAGGTTTTCAGTATTCATTAGGTTTTTTTTAATGGGAACTACATATTTTAAAATGTAATTTCTAAACTTTTTAAAAATTAAAAAATGTTTAATTTATGTTCTGTATCTTATATTTTTGTGCTGCAGTATTTACAGATGTCTTTCTTTTAACACCAGTAGGTCCTCACAAACGCCTGCTGATGTCCTTCTTTAGCATTAGTTTGGCTGCTCAATGGAGAAGATGCCATGGGCCAAAGCTAAATTTATTTATGTTTGATTTGTAACACTTCCTTACGGTGGAGCGGAGGTCCCTTCAAGTCAATGCTCTGGTTACCATGCTGATTACCATGCTAGTTACCGTGCTAGTTTTCTTTTCCGTAGCTATCAGCTGTGACCATGTTGCGATGTCCTGGTCATGGTTCCTCTTCGTTAGCATGCTTTTGTTAGGAGGTCTCAGTAGTTTCTTCTTACATTGTCATAGTCTCCCCTCTAATTTATGTGGTCATATAAACGCTACGGCATTTTTCTTATGTCAGAGTAAGACATGGCTGAATGCAAACGTGAATATTTTATCTGCATTACTCATGTGTGACTATGCCTGTTGGTGGCTTTTCTTTAATGCTTCAGTTGAGTTCAGCGTGAAATCTGCCTGTTTTCCTGGGGAATATGCGTGCTGGCACAGAAATGTATTGTCATTCCTTTGATTGTTTGTACATTGTGTATTTTTTGTCGTCTGGCAGCACTTTCTTGGGTTTGCATTTTTCCCTTGTACAATCAGAAAGGTTAGGGGATGTCCGATTGCTGAGGGATAGCTCCCGCGTTACCGGCGGGACAGCCGTGGTTAGACGCGTTGTTTCTGTGTCAAGCGAATTCAGAGAAAGCGTACGTCAAGGTGTGACCGAACCGTTACAGAAGTGCGACTTAAGGTTTTCTCCTCTTCACCCTTCATGTTGAGAGAGGTGTTGGGATCAGTGTTTAAGTTAAACTCCCATTTACGTGTTACTGCAACAATATTTATTTCATCGAGATGACCGAATGTGATGAAGTACAGAAGATGAAAAACACGCTCCTAAGCGTCCATAAGATCACTTTTTTTGGTAAGCTTGACAGTAGTTCGTGAAAGTGTCTTATTTTACCCTTTTCATCTAATAGCTTTAATATTAAACTGTTTAAAAAGAAAAATCTGTCGCAGCCCTGAAGAAAAAGGTATTTGTTTCCGAAGAACGGAGTCCTTTTTTTTTTAAATGCATGTGTAAGATTTAAATTCATGTTTTTCCTTGGGAGATAATGGTATTTGAACATGCAGTCTAAACTTCTTTGTGCTTTGTGTAACATAGCAGTGGACTTCTGTGATTGGCACCCAAGGAACTTGACTCCTGGGATTAATGGTAGTGATCCTGGCTGCACTCTGGACTTTGTTTTGCTAACCATAATTGAGCAACTGTACATTACTGCTATATTAATGTTTCAAAGCACTGGGATAGTCTAATTCTAACTTGTAATTATGTTTGCCAATTATCTGTTTGGAAAGTTGGTGTATGAACAGCTTCTTGGAACTGTTAAATTGTACAGATATCGTTCATGATCTAAAGCTTTGTACTGTGGAATGTGCTTAATAAAAAAAGTTTGAACTTAATTTGTCAAATAAATGGATAAGTAACGTCATCTAACCAAACGTCGGCATTACGCGTTAGTTAATGCAAGCTCAGCGTGCAGTTACGCTAACACGGAGCTGGTGTTGGTAAGAGTTCGCGTTGGGCGCCAGTGCCGGCAGCGCTGACCCAGCGGGTGCCTTTCCCCGCTCATTTGGCAGCACCCAGCGAAAGGCATGTGGCTACCAGGCCAAAGCATTTTGAGTCCAAAACGCATCCGCAGTGGCCCAGCTGTGTGCTTTGGCACGGGTCCGGGCAGTTCTGAGATGGTTTTTCACCCCGCCGTTTGTTACAGTGCATGCTCTGGGAGGACGCGGTGAAAACCAGAGCTGAGGTAGTTCACCCAGCTCAGAGGTACTTAACTCCTCCGCTTTGCCCCAGCGCTTCCCCGTCGTGTGTCAGCAGAAGCATCACAAGAAGAATTTTTTCTTACTTTATCAAGAACGCAGATAGAATTTTAAAGTATTGCCCATTTCCTTGGTTGCTAAAGCAATCTGTGTTCATGCCCCGAGCCTCGTGCAGATAAACGGTCTTCCAGTGCTAGCTCTGTCTCAGGAAAAACTTTCTTGGGTTTTCTTTAGCTAATGTGCAGTCAGTAGTGAGAATAAGTGATTCAAAGTTCTCATCTTCGCCCTCTATCCCCTGGTCTTCTGTCAACAGTTTTGTTTGTGAATTAAGTTTGCTTTTAAACAGTTTGAGAAGGAGCTGCTGCTGCTGCTGCATGGTCACTGAGTTGCTGGAGTTCATTTCTGAACGATCAGGCCAGAACTGACGGTGCAGATCTGCCTCATGCCATTAGCGCAGGGGGACTGGTTAGGATCTTGATGGCTCGTCAAGGTCCAGGTAGGAGGGCAGCGGGGGTGAAAATGTCTTGTTAAATCATCGTGCTTCAGCCAGCTTTATATGCCCACCATGGGGCTCACCAGCGCTCTTCTCTTGAAAGTGTTATTTTTTTGGTAAGGTGTTTGTTGGAAGCACTAGCCTGAAATGTTTTTAAAGGTGCTATGAACTCTGCGATCAGAATCTGAGCAAAGTTCTGGCTAAGTATTGGCAAATTCAGTCTTCAGAATATCTCTAGATGTAGATTACTTTTTATCCTTGGCCCGCTCTGGCACTGGATAATAATTTTCAAAGCAGCGTTACTGCTGCTCAGATTGTAGCTGCACTTTAGTGAGAGGAAAGCAAGTAAAACCTCATGTATTTTCTGCTAGAAGTGCACTGTATAAAGTGAAGCCTTGCCGAACTATTTAAAGGAGTCGTGACTGTCCTGCTGAATATAGTTCTCCAAATAAGCCATAGAAGCTCTGTGATACAGCTGCTAGAATCTGGAGTATAAACTTTGAGGTCAAACTTTTAAAATTCCATCTCACCTGGGTGGCCTTTGGTTTTGGTTGTTTTGTTGGTTTTTTTCCCTTGCAGTTGTAGCCTATTTAACAGTCATTTGTTAATTCCCACCGGAGAACCTCCCTATGAAGTTGCGGAGGCACCTCTCGGCCGGGTGCTCCCACCCATCCTGGCGTGCTCTGGGGCCCCTTTTGCCTCTTCCCTCTCCCCAGAGGTTGGGAGCGGTACGCTGCCCCGGGCACGATGGAAACTCGGGCTGCGAAACGCCCCGAGAGCGTGTGGGCAAGGAGGGCGGATCTGGGGAGCGTCTGGCCCCGCTTAAGGAGAGGCCATGGAGCGTTCTCGGGTTGCAAGGTACGAGGTAGCCCTGGCCGTTAACCGGCGGGTGGGTTTGGGGGTTTACCCCGCTTGTTGACTTATCCCATGGTACAGCAGCCCGTCGCTTCGCTCTGTGTTGTTACCTGATGGTCTGGGGGGTGGGGAGCTGGGGGACCCCGGGCTGCTGTCGGTCCTCATTGCTGATGGCTTTTGGTAACCGGGTGATGGGGGGGCGGGGGTGAGGTCCCTCAGTGCCCCGTGTTGGCTGGGAGGGATTTTTTCATCGGGAGCTGTGTCGCTGTCCCCATTTGTGCTGTGTCTTAGTTTATCTTCTGGGCAGCGGTGGGTTTGCTTGCTTCGGCACAGCTGTGGGCATCGTTTGTCAAGAGGATTGGAGGGGACAAGTGCTCAACAGAGAAGGGCAAATTATTTTTACGGGATTCTTTCAAAGTTCGTATCTGAAGATACACTGCAGTGGGCTGTTACAGTTGAGCTGTGACTTTCAGGCAAGGTTTGATGTCGGTGGCTCCCCTGGCTCTGGTTATCCCACCAGAGTGCCGTTCTCCAGCCTCATCTGTCACCCAAAGGAGGCAGCTGCCCGTCCGTCACTGCTAGGACGGGTTGCCATCGCATGTCCATGCATGCAGGGAAGTTACTCTTGGCTTTTCCACCATGTCAGCGCTGCGAGACAACAGCTTCACAGCAAACCCACTGCCTGGAGAAAGGCTCCTCTTAAATTGGATTCAGCTCAGCCTGGGCTGGCTGGTGAGGTCGGAGCAGTGTTGATGAGCTTAACTGGGTACAGATGCACCACAGTCAAATTAATCCATGGAAAGTGTGATTGAAGGAGGCAGTGGGAGGGCAGTGGGACAGGTGTTCGTGGGCTGAGCAGAAGATGTTTGGGCCAGATACTACAAACTGTCCAGCCCTGAGCTTTCTCCTTGGTGCAGAGCTGAGCACTTTGGGTCCAAATTTTTGCTTGACTTTGCTGAACCTCTCCTCTGCTGCGGTATGGTTTTGTTTTTTTTTTTTTCCTAGACGCATGCTCTTCATTTACCCCTGCCTCTCACCATTTCCTGAAGATTTAGTTTGTTTGTTTCCCTGAGCAGCTGTGAGATGGACAAGAGCGGAGCAGGGAGTGTGAGCAGGACTGCCAGTGCTGTGGGAAGGAGGGTGGTGGGGGCCCGGTGGGAAAACTTGCAAAGGCAGGGTAGCTGGCAGGGACTGGGGTGCACAGGGAGCACTTGGATGCGGAGGAGCACCTTGCCTTCCCGGTCGTGTTTCTGTGGAGGCTGATTGTGCCAGATCTCCTGCCGTGGGACAGGACCTGCCAGGGAGGGCAGTGGTTCCAGGGAATGGGGGTTCCGGTGTTTGTTCTTGCCTGGCTCGGCTGTGGAGGCTGGCCAGCATGGTCCTGCAGCTCACGCTGGGCGGACACCAAGCCTCTTTGCTAGGCTGGAACTGGGAGCTTTTAATCAGGCTTGTAATGTGGTATGAAGGTAACAGGCCTGTCCCGAAGACTTTCCAGTTCCTGGTGTAAGCTGGTGAGTAAATGACACGTCTTTCTGGAATGGATCTTTCTGGCTACGTATGTATGGATGGCTCCTTAAGCCGCCCGCTTACAACAGGTAAGGTATGAGGTGTAACCTCATCCTGAATAGTGTAAGGACTGTAAGTCATAACAAAGTTTTGCCAACTAAATACTTTCTTAAAAATACTGTTACAGCTATTGTTTCCTCCAAGGTTAACTGTTTGTCGAGCTCTGCACCCCTGTCCTGTTTACTGCCCGGAGCTCTGGTGCCCGCTCAGCCAGCCTGAGCTCAGCTGCTCTTCAGCTCTGGCCAGGGCTGCGAGCTCGGCCCAGCATCCGCCTCCCCCCTCAAGATGTCTTGCTCCATGTTGCCTCAGTGCCGTTGCTGTGGCTTTTATGCTACGGCAGGGTAGCATGCACAGCACTGAGTGACAGCTGTACAAATGCCACTTCTAACAGAGCAGGAATTGATTGTCAGCAGCGAGTAGACTCTGGAAGCACTTGCCCAACTCTGAGTAACCATTTTGAAGGGTCTGTCATCTCATGGGCTGAATTAAGGAAGCACCTGAAATGACTTGTTGGCCTTTCTTCCCGAAGCTTTACGGGAAGGTGTGCAGACATGCGTACGGGAAGCACTACAAAGCCTTCCTGTGCCAAAAGCATCAGCAGATCTTACCCCTCTGCCCTTGAGGGAAGCAGGGATGAGCATCCTGGGCTGGAAGTGCCCTGGTGAGAGCAAAACGATTTGGGGCAGGGTAGAGCAAACTTCCTGCAGTGCGCAGAGGTGAACCTCCCTTGGAGCCCTCCCGTGTGCGGGTGAAACATGCTTCGAACATGTTTGTAACCGCAAACTCCCTAGGCAGGGCTTTGGTGGCTGTTTGTTCCCTTGGAGCCCTCCCGTGTGCGTGTGAAACATGCTTTGAACATGTCTGTAACCACAAACTCCCTAGGCAGGGCTTTGGTGGCTGTTTGCTCACTTGTTCCTATTTTTGAGCTCATGCATTCATGGTTTTGCTGGTTGAAGTCCACTTTCTAGGTCGAGGGGCTGCGACTTCCAGAGCCATGGGGGTGATGTGGGTCAAGGCAGCCGCTTGGGCAGAGCTTGGGAGAAGTTGGGGGGGCTGGAGACGCTCGCTGTCACTGTCCCCGGCTTCCCAGGAAGGCAAAGCAGGAGCTGAGCGTGGGGGTGATGCGCTCCTGGTCCTCCTTGCTGCCGAGCGAGGCAACTGCTAAGTTTGAGGCCAGTCCGAGGGTTTTTTTTGGATTTCATAGCACCGTTTGGGTCAACGGAGGCTCAACTCTGTGAGCCAGCTGCACACCGTGGGCAGGGCTGTGCTGCTGCAGGCAGCGGGCTCTCTCGGTCTGGCCCAGCATCTGCTGCAGAAAGCCCTTCACCACCCTGCCCGGGGCTGCCTGTGGGCTGGCGTTGGGGCAGCACAGACCAGTCTCTTCCCCGCTGCTGTGCTGGCCCCGAGCATTGCTGCTGGCACCTGGGAAGGGCACTGAGCACCGGTACCCTTGTGTGAGTCCGTGCTTCCCTTGAAGCAGCTGGGGGCTGCAGGGAGGAGGGTCAGGCTGCGGGGCATCGTGTAGGGACGCTCTGGCTCTGCTGTGGCTCTGCACCTCCAAACCCACCCTGGCCACACGTTGCAGAGGCCGTGTGCCATTGGGTGCTCTGGTCTTAATTACAGCGATAAGAAAATGACAGGTGATAGGTTTAAAAGATAACAGCAAACGAGCCGCGTACAGAAGAGGGCGGGTGCTGAGCAGAGCGGTCGGCCCCTCTGCCCAGGACAGGCAGCAGTAGGGGGATGCGGTGCTGAAAGCCCAGCAAGCAGCACAGCGGGGTGTGGGGAGCAGCGAGGGGATGCGGTGGGTGTCCTCCAAAAGTCATGGCTCAACGTGGCCCAGCTCCTAGAAGGAATCTCAGCTCTGTCACTTGTACGGGTGGTATGAGGAAAGCTTTAGAAATTGTTCTGGGGATCAGGTGGAAAGAGTCATGGAGGTGCTCGGTTCTACCCTCAACCTCTTCATGACTGAGGCACTGTGTTGGCTGGTAATTAGGACCTAAACAGGCCATGGGTGGCAACAGGAAGGCTGGTGCTGAGTGCTTGCGCACTCATGACATGCTCAGAGGGCTCAGGAAGCTATAGGGGACCAGCACCTGTGACCAGCTGGTTTGCAGCACTCTGGTCCAGCGAAGGCTTTGGTGTCCCTGTGCCTTGCACTGGTGTCCAAGCATGGGTGCTTCCTGCCGACTGCACGGGGCTGTTAATCGCGTCAGGGACCGTCTTGTCCCGGCATCTTTCCCCATCTCCACGGCAGAAGCTTTCCTGCCTCTTTTCCAAGGGATGTCCCTTCTGTCCTCATGGGTTGGGGTTTTCCCTCCATCCTTCTGAGCTCCTCCCCCCCCCAAATCCACCCTGCCTGTGTCTCCGCCGTGCCCTCATGCCCAGCACAGGGCTGCCGTCTCCCCCGGCACCCTCTCGCACTGCAAAATTTCAGGGCCGAGCTCTGCCAGGGTCTGCTGGGGATGGCGGCACGGCTGTGCCTCTCTAGCGGCCACGGCTCAGCGGCGGTGGGTCACTTGGCACCCACTGCCTCATTGGGCCCGAGGGGTGGGTGCTGCCAGCCCTGCCTGCGCCCTTGCCCGCAGGAGGCAGCCGCTGCTCTCCCCTTCCAAGAGCTGCTCAGCTGCAATGAGGAGCCGCTGCTTGCATGAGTCAAAAGCCTCCGGGAGGATCAGAAACAGCAGCTTTCCCTTCTGGAGAAGCGCGAGGGGTGTATATTTCCAGAGGTTTATTCTTGGTACTCGCTGGAAAGGCTCCACGAACAGCAGCGGCCGTGTGTGCCAACGGGAGAAGGTGGCTGGGGGCAAGCACCCACTCCGGGGAGATGTTTGCCCTCTGGACGTGGAGAACAAGCTCGAAAGGTTCCTGCTGCATGTTGGTGGATCTGCTGCGCAGGTGGCCGTCGCTCGGCTCCGGCACGCTCATGCGAGATGTGTCAGTGCGGGAATGGCTTCCCTGGCATCCGGCAGCGCAGACGGGGCTGCCACGGGCCGGGAACTGCCCCGGCCCCTGCTAACCAGGGTGGGGAGGCAGCCCCTGGCTGGGTGGCCTCTTTTTTTTTTATCTGGAGACGGATCTCAGGCTGAAGTAGAAACAGCTTTCCTCGTCTGAATGATTTAAAGAATCACAGTTTCATTTTTTCCTTGGCACAGGCCAGTGCAAATAAAGCGAGATGCATCTGCATCTCTTGACTATTTTTTTTCCACAGTTGAAAATTGCATATTTTCTTTTCCTCTTTTTTTTTTTTTTTTTTCCCCTTGAAGGACCCCTTTGAAGGTTTTGCTTTTAGTTTCTGAACACATTGTGCTTAGAAGAAAAGCTTGCTTTTTTTTATGGAAGTCTTCCACTGAGATGGGCTGGCATTTCCATGTCAGAGGAGCAGGTGAGCTGGGCACCAGGGGCTTTGGCTTTGCTGGATGAGCCTCTCGGCCAGGCGGGCGATGGGCAACGAGGTATTGCCTGCCCTTTCGGCTGGAGAAGAGCACAGGGGGCCTGCGGAGCCACCGCAGTAGTAAAGGCTTCTCCTGAGCTGACGCATCCCTCCAGCAGAGCCTCTGCCAAAAGGAAAGGTGCGTCTTCCACAGCCAAATCTCTGCCTTGAATCGAAGAGGCCAAAGGTAAACCGAGGCACCAGGCTTCTGCATCCCAAACCAGCGGTGCTTTGGGGTGTGCGGAGCAGGGGAGGGCTCTGTTTCTCCCCACTGTTGGCAGCTCACGGCTCTGGCTGCACAGCCACGGCTTGCCCGGTGCCACATACCACACAGCCTCTGATGACCTGCAAGTAATTACTGAGTCATGTCCTCACCTGATCTGGGGAGAACCCTGAAGTCTTGCTAGAACAAGGAGCTGCGAACAAAAAAAGAGCGTTGTGCGCGGCTGTGGTGTGTTTTTCCAAGTTATTTCTCCTGCTGCCATCAGATTTACCTTCTCTATGTTCAATTAAGTGTACTGTTTCACCTTGAATCCTTGGGTTTCTTGTTAGAAACATGAGCTGCTCTAGAGCATCTCTGGAAAGCAGGTATTGAGCTGTGGGATGCACAGCGCTCAGCCAAGTGCCCTGGGTTTTTCCCAGGTGGTGGTCGGTCCTAGGTCTGGTGGAGCCTCCTCAGACTCAAGGTTTTGGGATGCTCTGAGCATCTCATTGTTTTTTAATAGCTTTACTGAAATTAATCTGTTGCTAAGGCAGTTAACTTACAGGAAATAATAATATGGTTGGTGAAATCCTCATGTATTTTGTAAAAAAAAAAACAAACCAAACCAACCCAAGCAAACAAACTTAAGAAAAGCTGTAGAGAGATTTTTGGAATTTGAATCTTTCAGCTGGAAGGAAATCCTGGGACTGGTGGAGCCAGTGCCTTCATGCAACTCCTTAGGCTGCACCTTTCAGCCTAGAGAGGCTGTGTTTCCCATGGGAGCCACCTGCTTAAAGTCAGAAAGCAAGTTATAGGACTGTCTTGTCAGTGCTTTTCCAAGAGAGTGAGTCCAGATTCATGCCCTCAGCATCTGTATTTATAAAGCACCAACCACAATATCCATTGGATCAAGATCAAGGCCTTAATCCTTATTTTCAAGGTGTGTAACGGTCTGGGCTATGGATTTCTGACAGCCAAAAGCCTGAATTAAACAACGTGGCATCACTGGCAGTGTGGATGGGTAGAGCATGTCCGTGCAGGACATGGACCTTCTTCTGCACTGCACCAAGAACCTCAGGACCAAACTCTCCTGAAGAAAGAGCCTAGGAATAATGCAAAAAATAAATTCAGGAAAGATCCTCTTCTCCCCCAACCCCCAAACAGTGCTCTTCCTAAAAAATCCCAGGCCAGACCCAATCTACAGCAGCCCTCCCTCAAACATGATGGCAGAGGTGGAGAGAAAAAGCATCGTGTGCCAGACACAAGCCGCGTTGCTTACAGCACCGTTGAAACAGGCTGTGGTCATCACTGTGGTTTAAAACCCACCCTTGGGGATGCTAAAGCTGCATTTTGGCTGCTCTGTCGTGGCTTGATGGGTTTTTCTTGTGATCCAGGCCCAGCCTGCCGAGCAAACTGCCATGCTCTGTGTCAATGGCAGGTTTTATGGCCGCCCTGTGCCGTGTTGGACCCCGTGTTCCTGCAGCCTCGCTGTGCCACTGCTCTGGATATGGGGGGGGGGAGGGCAGGCTGGAGTATTCATTGGCTTTTCCAGGCTCCAGCTTTTTCCCTGGATAATTTAAAAGTATTTGTGCTATGCTGTGTGGTACTGAAACAGGATGCAAGTCAGTTGTTAATCACTTACATACCAGGAAAAAATACTGCTATGGGAGGCAGTGTCTTCATGGTAGTGCTGTATGCCTTCTCCAGAAATCCTTTTTATCTTCCAATATAACGGGAATTCAGGACGCAAGATGACAAAGATCAGCAGTAATCACCCAAATCTGCAGCTAACATCCTCTTTGAAGACCTAGTTGGGGCTGAGTCCAGGTACTGTAGCAGGATGAAGGACTGACTTATTTGAATCTAGCCCTCTCTTGATTTAGTTGTTTGAGTTCACTCAGTTTCCCTGGGTGTTTCCACTATCAGTAAATATGTGGTATGTGCCCACTAAAAGCTGTTAGCACTGGCTGAAATAGTTAATTTTCATCCTTAGAAGATTTTCCTTTCATTTTAGCATTTAGATTTTTTTTCAATATTCTAAATAGTAATTTAACAAGTCAAAATTACAACTGAACCAAAGAGAGATTCCACAGAATTTTCAATGTGGTTTATGCATCGCTGCACAACATAATTGGATGTAGCCAATTAGGCATTAGAAATTTTTTTGTCTTCTCTTTGGTAATGACTTAACACGGCTCCGCTGCCTTGCCTGAGCACCATCAGCGCTGTGGGAACGGTATTTAGTTACGGCTGCATCTGGAAAGGTTTGGAGTTCGACCACCCTCTCTCCCCATATCATCTTTCCTACTGTCTGATTGTGGCTGTAAACCCGGAGCAGCCCTCGTGCTCGGGTAATCCAGCCATGTCAGAGGAATGCAGGTTCTTCTTGTCTGTGGGATTTCTGGTATCAGCACAACGAAGCTTCTCGCCAGCAGATGAACGCGATGATCTTGCAGGTCTTTCCTGTCTAAACACGACGTCTCTGATGAGTTTTGCATGTGGCTGCACTCTTCACCCTGCAGCGTGCTTGTCTGTGTCACGGCGACTCCTCGGAGGTGGCGTGGGGGGGGATTGATTGAGAAAAGGCGCTTGGAGTACTCATCGTTGACTCCAAATCCCCTGGGCCGGTTTGGCAAGCAATAGGCAAAGACATCCTGCCGGCTCCTCCCCAGCGCTTGTAGGCATCCGTTTATCTCGGCCCATGCTCCTGGCTAGCTCGCAAACCCTTGTCACACTTTACAGCAGATGCCACGAGACTCAAGCTGTGAAAGGAAAAGTCCAAACCACCAGCATTTGGATTGAAATGCAAACATTTCCCTCTTGAACGGGATTGCGCTGAGTGAGGAAGGGAGGCGCGGGCCAGTGGCCACGGTGGTGGTGCCCCAAACCTCTGCTTCCCCTTGGGCGGGAGAGAAAATGGCTTACTGGCTTTGCACATGGACCCTCGGTTTTAGAGAGAGATGCAGGCGTAGATGGGCAGGTAGGTCTTGGTGCACGGTCTGGCTGTGATCTGCCGAGGACCCTTTGTACTCCTTGATCCCACCCTGCTGCTCCTCGGCACAGTACCCCATCCCTCTTTGCAGCCCTTCTCCATNGGGGGGGGCATGGGGACGGGAAGAGCAGCACAGCGGCAAGGTGAGGAGCAGCCCTGTGGTCTGCCACAAGCTATGGTGTCAGGGAAAGTTTGCTTTGCAGAGATGCCTCGTCTGTCCTGGTTGCACCAATTTCTTAGAGAAGCCAAGGTGGATCTTGATCAGCACCTCCTGGATGAAGGCAGCAGTGCACGACAGTCACAGTGACTGGCGGGGGGGGGCAGCCCTTTGCCATGTGAGCTAAATCTGATCTGTGGGGCACTCATCCAGTGGTCCCAGGGCATCCAAGGCAGGGATGGATGTACAATAGTGGGGCCTTGAGGTTCAAAGCCCATCACTGACTGTCCCTGTGCTGTGGTGGCTGCGCCCATCTGGGCTGCAAAGACTGGCTTTTTGACCATGGGACTCACAGCCTTCATGGAGCCTGTCCGTCACTGGGGACCTCTTTTCAAATACTGGGCTTCACCTGTAGCTACGTTGACAGTGAGGTACAAGACCCACTTACACCATGCTGTTGGGGTCTATTTTCTCTTCAGAAAGAAGTGAGCTGTTGGGCTTAGCAAGGGAAGGGTGGAGAAAGCTGCTGCCTCCTCAAATGATGGCTCTGGGGACAGACATGACCGTGAAGCTGTCCCTCGGCTCTGTGTTAGAGCTTGCGCGTGGAGCTGAACCGGCACTCCTGGTCCTCCCCATCTGCTCACATCTTACTTGGAAATGGAGGTCAGCAGAAGTTGGTGGAGGGACAGAAGTGGAGGGCGAAGGGACTCTTCAGCTTTCCTCTGACCTACCATTTGGGCTCTAGGACCTGGTACCTGTTGACTGGGGAGCCCGCCCAGGCACAGGGCAGGAGAAGGGCCACGCTCTCTGCTGTACGTCCTGTGGGAGCCTCAGCTCTGTCCTCAGGGAGGAGATAATCCCTGCATGGACAAGCTGTCTTCAGCTGCGAGTCAAGGGCACAGCTCTGCCAGGAGGTATGTCTCTTCCCACCACGAAGCTGGTGCCTGGGGTGTCCAGATGCTGTGGGCAGTAGCCCAGGCAGGCCAGGCAGTGTCGTGCCTCTCCCCAGGAGAGCCAACGTGGGACGTGTTCAACGGGAGGCTGAGCCATCGCACCCACCTCTGCCTGGCTGTGATGATGGGAAGCTGCTGAGCACTAAACCCTCCTCCGGGATCAGCTTCTGCCCACACATGATGTGAGTGATGCTCCACAGCACCTTGAACCCACTAGAAAACTGCATGCTGCCATGAACATCCATTGGGATGGATACAAGTGAGTATGAAGCACTGGAGGGCAGTGAAGAGACAAACTTCTCTTTGATGATGGCTCCTGCCTCTGTGCCTGGTCGATGGATGTGCTTCAGAAGTGAAGTTGGGACCAAAAGACAAGCACCCCGGGAGCCACCTGAGCACAGCCACCTCTGTATTGCCTGTCCAGAGAGACCCTGTGGAGGACAGATGATGCTTTGCTCGCTAATCACATTTCAGGACATATAATCCTTACTTCACACTTTTTCCCAGACAATATCTTTCCATATAATCTTAATGATTCCTGCTGCAATAACAAATAGGCAGCCCTGAGAATAACTTCACACTTAATTGCTTGTGCCAAGAATCTCACCACTTGGCCCTTCTTTGGGTGTTTTCCCTCCAATCCATCTGCACAAACAGAAGTGGGCCAGTTCTGTGCCTCAGGAATGAGGAGATAAAAAGGCAATAATTTATTTTTCCACCAAAGCTAGAAGTATTTTATAGAATTTGCTAAAGTTTTTGTTTCAGGAAATTTCATCATGTCTCCAGGAAAAAAAAAAGCGCCTAATTGGCCTCAGATTTTCTAACTCCCTTTCCATTTTTGTAATATGAGGAGGTCTAGGTCATCTCAAGGTCACTGCAGTTAGTGTTGCTTTAGTGCACCTCTGTGGATACCTCGTTTCTGCAGCAGTTTTTGCCTTTAAAAACAGCCCTAGCCTGCTGCTGTAACAGCCACTTTCTTTGGCAACCATTTGCATTCCTTCAGCATATGGAAATATTTTTTAAAACACATACCAGTGTATGCTGCTTATAGGTGAAATTCTCCATCAGAAACGGAGCAAATGCTTCTAAGCTATTTGAATGTTGTTNNNAAAAAAAAAAAAAAAAAAAAAAAAGAATAAATCCCTCAGCTTTTAACAGAAAGCTGCCATTTCCCATTATCTAGGCTGGAATCTTAGTTAATATCAAAATAAAATGCTGGTGGTTATCAAATTAATAAAAATGTTTTGCTTGGGAAAAATTTAATTTTGTCATCCTCCCAAGACTTCCTGCTGTCTTGACCTGTTGGTTTATATAGCTTCAGCTGGTGAGTTCATTCCAGCCTGGGTTTAGCTTGATTTCTCTGATCTATCTCAGCAAAGCTGTGGACTCCAAATCTTTTATCTTAGAAAAAATTGTTATGTGGTGTATTGAAAATGGAGCAAATGCTGAGTCTGTACGTGCTGTAGAAACATAGTTTTAAAAAAGAAGTGTGTGTACCTGAGTGACCATTTTTTTCCAAACAGGTAAGGCCAAAAAAGGATGGGAGAAAAGACGTGTTATCCCTCTTCATTGCTAAGGAGCTGTGGCACAGAGGAAGAGAACAGTTTACATCTTGGATAAAGTCTGTGGCCGGATCAGGGCGTTGCATTAACCTCTGTGCCAACACTGCCTGCAGCAAGGCTTTCCTTTGGACGTGATCATCTTAGGCCGGAGTTACCAGGTGGTTCAGCCGTACATTTAAAGCAAAGCTGATGTATTCTACGTGTACCCCCACATTGTCTCCATCTGGTTTTGTCTCTTCGTGCTGCTGGTGTCAAAAACCGGCAAAAATTTGCAAATTCACATATGAAAGGCCCAAATGCAATTGAAAATTGGAGGGGAGAGCCTGGGCAGGCATGGTGAGGGAGAAGATGCTGCAACAAAGACGTGCTTCCTGATCCCACAGGCAACACGGCCTTTTACATTTTCTGGTGATGCTGAGGAAGGACAAACTGCCTGGCTCTGGGAGAGAAGAGGGAAAATGAGAGGGCTGGGCAGCGTGTTCCTTAGTGGTCTGCCACGGCAACAGGCCTGGTGCATCTTCTCAAGCATCGGAAGGGCTTGGTGGAAATACGGAGCAACTCAACGAGCAGCTGCTGGACTAAGAGGCTGGGAAAGGACCTTAGATGATGGTGATGCTATGACAGGGAGTTTAACTATGAGCAGGATTTGGCAAATGATTGGTATGGAAGGGGTTGTGTTCCCATGGGAAATTTTTTTTTTTTTAGGCAAGCATGTGGTTAAGCAGAGTGCCAGGCTGGGTCCCGGTTCTGAGGTATCTGTGTATTTACTTGTTAAAAGAAAAAAAAAAAAAGGAGTCTTTGTGCTGCAGTTTGAATCTCTTGCTGGAGATGCACTCTTCATCACTTCTTCCCGGGTCTGATTTCAGGTCGCACCTCGTAGTCCCTCTGGAAATGTGACAAAGGCACAAGTTTGGGAGATGTGTGAGTGTGCGTTGTTCATCCTGAAAAAAATACTGTCTTTTCATTAGCAGCATCCTTACTGCTCTGCGAAAAAGCTACTGTGTGCCCATAGCCAGTGATGCCTTAAGAGAAAGCTGTACTGGCCTGAAAGGCAAGAGAGGTCAAACTTTGCTTTGCTAAAGATCACATTTCAGCAAACGGAAAGGCCATAAATGCCTGCACTGGTTGCCTTGACAGGGGTTGGAAAGAGAATTGGAACGGAGGGAGAAAAATCATATATTCAGGGGAAGAGCAGCAATGAAAGCAATACCAAAATTAGCCCTGCATGACCAGCAAGGCAAATAGCGATGCTGAAGAATGAATTAACTTTTCCTTCAAAGCCATGCTTACAGGGCCCGGTTCGTTGCAGAGATGGACTGCAGCAGGCGTGGGGTTAGCAGGCGCTTGAGCCAATTTGCACACCATGGCGAGCGTGATAATGCTGGCACGTGCAAGCATGTGCTCACTCACGTGCCCCCCCTCATAGGGCGGCTTTGAAGTTACTTTGGGAGATCAGTGACTAGTATGTGGGCCCTCCAGAACAGAGGGAGCAGAGGAAATATGCATGCTGTTTTCTTCTGTAAGAGAAATATTCTTGCTCCCATTACTAGGCGAGAAAATAGATAAGATGCCCTCTTGACTGTTCCTCTTGGTGTGTTTGCTGGGATGTGTGCAGTTCCTAAACATGGATATTTGCAGTTTTGAGTGTGCATATACGAACTGGTTTCTTGCTTGCGCTGGATTTGTCTCTTCTGTACTGCCCCTTCTGAATATTTACATATCTGAGGTCTTTTCACTTTGTATAATCCCCGGGGAAAATATTAAGCCTGCAGGCATTTGCACTGGAAATGTTGTTTTAGATATGACGGGGCCCGGTTTAACACAATCATGGGATATGAAGGTGTGGACAAAATGCCCTAAATTGCTCAGTGACGTTTTGTTGTAATGACAAGCAATACCATCAAACAAGTACAACAAAGACCTGCCTGGGCAGATTGGTTGGTTGGTTTTTTTCCCCCGTGGTTCTTTTGGAGTGCATAGTTATTTTGCACAGATGCAAGAGGGAAGGCGACCACAGATACTGTATTTGGCTAATTAACCTCAGAGCAGCCTAATTTCTTGGAAACAATGCGTCGGAGCAGACTTATTCATGACTTTACTTGAATCGTTTCACTCACCCACAACAGAACCTCGATCTTGCTTAGGGGCCCTTATTCCACAGCCATATACAAAGGAAAATTTTGTAGCTATTATTCCAGGGCTTAAGTTCTCTCTCTCACAACCAGACACATGGCCTAATATCTGTTGGCAAGCTGGGAATACAAAATGAAACACCATTATATATGATCTATTTACAGCTGTATATGTGCTGGTGCTGATCCATCTGTGTTTCAGGCCATGTGCCACTTGGGGTATAGTGGGAGGGAAGCCCATTTAGAAAACAAGTTTGCAGAGCAATGCGTTTCTACTGATGATCTTGGATAAGATCTTTCGGCCTCAAGGTTTCATTTTTCTCCCACATCTGATGACCACTGTGAGACAATAGCAAGCCTGAAGCCAGGTTATTAGCTTTGAATGGTTAGTTCCAACAGAGTTCAACCCTCATTTAGGGACCAAGTTGGATGGCTGGGTTTTCAAAAGGGCTTTCTACGTCTGCTATCACATGCTTTTGAAAATCTGAGCTGTGTCCTGGGCTGAATGGAAGCAAAGCTTTTGGAAATTGTGCCCCACTTGTGGTTGTTGAGAGGTCTGAATCCTGCATGGCAATAAAGTCAAGTGTCCTTCCAGGCTGTATGGGACCCTCGTACCCAGCTGGTGTTCTGGTGAGCATATCATGGGTTTGCACCTTTTGCTTCATCCTTACCGTGTTTTGATGCATTAGGCAAATAACAGAACTGGCAAAGATGCTGGTAACAAATACCATATTTTTTTTCTGTTGTTGAGTTTCCTGCAAATACGCATTTCTAAGAGTCTGCTAGTCAGAGCTGGCTGAACACTCCATACAAATGTATTTCAGCTTGCAGAGTGTTGGTGAATTATTTGCCGTGACTAGCCTTTGGCTATTTACTGTGAGTTATGCAGAGTGAGTGATTAATCATGTACATTGGGTGCTTTTGTTTTGTTTTGCTTTTTCACTCCATGACCGGATAACTGAAACAAGAGGAGTGAAATGAGGAAATTCAAGTTGCCACATAAAGACTTCCAGCATGAATGCTAGAGCCAATACACATTCATGTGAGAGCTGGCGAGACTTTTACTTCTTCCACTACCTCTGTGACATTTTGGCAATTCCTGAGCCCATTGCTGGGCTTTTAACTTGTCCCATGTGACACAATCCAAATATGCTGGGCCACGCTCCTTCTCAGTTACTGCAGTGATAGAACCGGTGTCCAGATGATATTCCTCTTTAAAGAAAATCAATATTTTTTTGTGCAGGAACTTCATGGACTGGGTATGTGTCCTTTTTGCTCAGCCAATGCTGCGGTGTGGTGTGAGAAGTGCATCAGCGTTCATGTGAACGACAGGGCCATCAGAGTTCAAGGTAAATGGGGATGTAATCCTAAGGCAAGTTTTATTTTAGCTTATCCTGAGATAGTTCAAGGTCACCTGTGCCAAACCAGTGGCTTTACTTCTCCATCTTTGAGGAGAATTCAGCACAAACCCAGCCTGATTCCCAATAATAAAATCCTTAGTGGGAGCAGGGTCACATTGATTAGGAAGTCTATGTGTTGTTGTATGGGCTGACAGCATGAGAAGTCTTCTCAGCTGAGACCTTTTGCTTGTCCCAGTCACACGCAGGCTGGTGCCTGCTCTGCTTTGGCTGAGTTTGGAGTAAGCAAAGTGGCTTGTCAAATGGGAAAACGTGGGCACTGGTTTGAACTGAAACGTTACTTGTGCATACAATATGAAAACTACTGATTTAAAGCATGTGGTGCAGTGACTTCAAGCCCACAGTTGGGTGAAACTAGCAGACATACAGAGCTGAAATTTCTCCTGCTCTCTTTGGATTTATATTCTCTGTAATTTATGTTTATACCTGTCCGTTATCTAGTTCCTTCTTAGCAACATCCCAGAACCTATTGCTTGTAAATAGTTTGGGAGAATCTTCAAAAAGAACCTCTTCCAAATGTATACCGTCCAACTTTGCCTGGGGATAAAGTTTCTCTGCCCCCTGGAGTAGACGTTTTTTTTATTTTTTTTTTTTTTTGTCCTCATTTTAAACTCATAGGCAAAGATTTTGAAAAATGTCATATGATTTTGGAAATCACAGTGGTTGAAGATTAATTTAGAGGCATTGTTGAACTACTTTGCAAACCAGAATATCAAGCAGCTCAAGTCATACCCCAGAAAAAAAAATGTTTAAAATGATCAGGTGTTTTTGAAATTTTTACTTCTGATACCTTCTATTACCTTCTTATACTTTCATTCACAGAATAACAACCACATCCAACTGCAACTGTGATCCTGGGCAGCGGGTACAAAAACAGAAGACAGAAGGAGACGGTGCTTTGGCAAGCCTGGAACCCACATGCAAGGCAAACAGAGAGTAAGAAAAGGAGCAGAGAAGCTGGCACATGCAAGTTCATTTAATTGCCCTGGTAGTTCTTCAGGTATGTTCAAGTCAATTTATACCAGCATCTTTGACCACATTTTTAATCTAGGTTAGTTTGTTGCATGCTTTCATAGCACAGTTGTTAATTGTGTGCGTGTTTGTTTCATGCTTCCTTCTTTCCAACACTTGTAATGCTCTGTCTTGACTTTTGAGTGGTCGAAAAGATTTGGACTAGTTATCTGGGTTGTTTCCTTGATAGGGAGGAAGAGTGGAGTCTATTTTCGATATCTCTCTTATTTGTAAGTTATTTACACCCTTGGACAGGATTTTGATGGCAAAGCTGACGCTAACAGCAGGTGCAGATCTATTTTCAGAGCTACAGTGAGAGCAGCAATGTCTCTCAGCACCTCCAGCCAACAGCAGTCGATTCGCTGCCCAGAGCATCCCATGACACTGCGATTCGGAGTCCTAACTCTTCCCCAGCACAAAATGGGGCCCCACTGTAGAGAACATGAGCTTGGCACGCAACTTGGAAATGATTTCTCTCCCATATATTCAGCCACCTGGCTCAGCTGTCGATTAAGTAGGTTGTTCTCCTCACTTATTTTTGGGGCCAGTCCAACTGGGGTAGTCTGGCTGACAAAGGGAGTGAAGGGGTCCGTATTTGCTTATTGCACGTGAATGGAATGGGTAGCATGTAGGCAGACCAGGCACATCTCCCCTCTCCCCAGTGAAGGCACTCACCCGCTTGTAAAGAGCATGTGAGCGCAGGTATGTTACACAAGCGTCCTGTCCCTGCAGCATACCTCCTCGGCAGCTTTCGAACTGCTTTCAAGCTTTTACAGGGAAATGAAAAGTTGTGTAAAATTCCAAAGGAAGCAGAAAGTATTAGATTTTTCTTCAAAATGAAATAAAACTTCATAGCTTACTGATATCTTTTTGGCTAGTACTGCTCCAGTGCTTTATCATATTGGCTTGTGCACGCCATTGCCATTGTTACATCTGATATGATCAAGAATAAAAGCCTTTCTTTTGGGAAATGGGCTTTCTTTGCAAACTTGCCTTCTCCCTTTTGGCTTGGCTGTGAAATCGTATAATAAAATCACACACACAAAAGTAAGATCTTTTAAAATTTCATTTGTTGCCCCAAATAAGTTCAGTGGTATTGCTGATGAAATGGAGGGGCAGATAGCTGTGAAAATATACTGTGACTATTTTAAGCAGCTGGTGAAACGTGAATGTTTACCAGGATGAACAGTTTTATAGTGCTTTAGTTTCTCCGGTTTGGCCCAAAGACAACCAGAAATAGAGCAAAATATTAAATTAAAAATGTATTCTTAAGGTAAGTATAAAGAATAAAACTGGCAAGATGAGATCTGGCAACTCCAAGGAGTATATCCTATCCCTTGTCTAATTCCAGTGATTTACGTGAAGCGAAGTTCCTTATGTTGGGGATTGCACAACTTTTGTGGTGTTACATGCAATTACCTTTTACTGCCTAGACAAACTGTCAGAGCATTAACCTGAGGTTTTCCATGTAATGTTCCAGATGCACATCTCCCTTGAAAAGGCCCATAATTCAGCTTATTTATAGCTGAATAAAAAACAATGCCTCCAAATAGGAGTCAAAGTTCAGAGGGATTGGCTAGTACAGCATTTTAAAGCCTAGTTCTCAGCAGGTTATAGGGCTGGAGAGAGGCCATAATAGGATATTGAAATGTTTTCCTTTTTCAGACTTGGCAATAAATTCCTTGACATCCCGTTATAATTTTATGAGCTGGTTGAGATTGTCGTATTGCATTAGCTCCTGACAAGCCTCCATGCAGGGAGGAGCACAAGCCTGCGTCTGTTGTTCACCTACGTGCAATGCTGGAGATGAGCGGGTAGGTTTTTGACTCATCTACTGGTGTGGAAGGAGACAATTGAAGCAACCTACAAAGTAGCCAACTGGTGTGGCATTTTAGTGCCACGGTGGGCTATCTCAGATCCTTTGAAAAGCCCGGTCTGAATCCTGAATGCCAGTGCCAGTTCATGCATGGAAACACGGGTGTGGAAGCAAAACCCAAAGGAATGAATATGTGAGCAGGATCTTGCTGTCCAGGCTACATTGGTTGTCCCACGCGTGGATTCATATCACATGATATTGCAGCCCATGGTGATCTGTAAACAGACCCACTGCAACATAGAATCGTTTAGGTTGGAAAACATCTTTAAGATCATCAAGTGCAACTGTCAACCCACCACCACCATGCCCACTAAACCATGTCCTGAAACACCTCACCTGTATGAACTGATTTTGCATCTGTTTGGTTAAAAGAGCACTAGCAGTCCACCTCCCGTGCCTTCTCCGAGTGTTTTATGTGCTGCTTCCCTTCATGCAAAGTAAACAAGTAAATGGACTGAAGGGAATTTTCTATGTGCTAGTTATATACATAACAAAAATGCACATATGACCTGTCATCTGTTTCTTTTTCCCAATGAACTGCAAAATCAACACACACAAATATGTTTATATGAACAGGCCAGAAAAACAGCTGGTTCATCAAATAAAAAGGGGCATGCTTGGCTCTGCTTGGCCAACTGTTCAACTGGATCCCATGTATTTATAAAGTGAGAAGTAGAGCATATTTGAAAATGCAGGTGTATAAATATTTCTGCCAGACCTGTTGGAGTATTTGAAGTCTCCCTCCAGCCGCTGCTCTGACTCACCACTTTCCAGCTCCGGGGGAATGCTGCGCCATGGGCAGCAGCAGTCCAGATCCTGGGGACAACGTTGGCCGTGGCCCTGGGGCAGGGGCAGCACTGCCCTAAGGGGGGGTTTGCCTGAGGAGCACTGGAGGACACCCTCAGGTCTGACCTCCTCCTGACTGCAGGAGCACGACAGAGGTGGGGCCAAGTGCAGGCTGGGGTGGAAGCTTCGTCCGGGGCAGAAGCAGGAGGTTGACTCTGTGGAGGTACTTCAGGCAGATGTGGAGCTGACCATTTGTTTCCTTGGCCTGCCATCCGTGGAAGAAGGCTGCAGCTTAACTGCCAACATGGAAAAACCATCTCAGTTCTGAAGTCTAAACTTCAAAGACGGTCATTATATTTAATGTTACAAACCCCCTAATAATCCCAAGGAGGGAGAGCAGAGCAACAACGTTGGCATGCTGACACAAACTGCAGATGCAGTGCAAATATTATATTAGATACTTCCCAGCTATGACTTCCTCTGGGGTGCTGTCACTGCTGCACATGGAAAAGTAAATCTTTTCATAATAAAACACACGCATGCACGTATATGCACACACACACACCTGCACAGCCAACCGTTGCATAACGCAGGCTTTCTCAGCAAAGCTTGTGCAAGATCTCGGTCTGTTATAGAGCAATCCTGTAGTTTATCTAAGCTGCAGCCAGCCAACGCAGGCTAATATGTTTATATAAAATGCTTATACAAAATAAGTGTTCCAATATTTCATCTCCTTTTCTGTATGTAGCTAGAGCGTCCACAACTAAATAAAACACTTGTTAGTAGCTTTTTTCTCAGTTACAGCCTTTTTTGTTAAACGGGCCTTCTACATGGAAAGTTTGACCAAGTGACAAAGAACTTTTTGATCCAAAGGGACAGAAAGAAGTATAAATCTATGGTAGAATTTGAAATCACAGTAATGTTTAATAGCCTGAAGCTCCAAAGAATTTGAAGTCACAGTAATGTTTAGTAGCCTGAAGCTCCAAAGCTAGTTGAGCATTGTCAGACAAGCAGAATCGACTTTGTCTTCAAAGAACATCTGGCAATTTTTGCACCCAACTAAATTTTGCAGGCAAGCTCGGAGAGGAAGAAAGGGAACCCACAAGTTGGTTGTAATATTAATGCTACTCCACAGTTAACAAAAAATATTTTCAGCTAGAAAGCTGATGATAAACTTTCATGCCAGCACTAGAAGTGTTACATTTACCAAACTCTGGTGTCAGATTTACTTCAGGAGCCCTGTGAACGTTCCCTGCCTCTGCCAGTTTGGTGAGTGCCCTGCCTCAGTCCTGTTACTAAAAGGCCGATCTTGACCCTTTTCAGTGTTCCTGAGTGTAAAATTACATCTGCATGCAAATGTGTCCTGGCTGAAGGCCTAAGAAGGAGCTTCAGCTTTGAAGAAAAAAAAAAAAAAAAAAGTCAAAGACACGATCTTGCTTTATGGAAAACTGTGTCACAACTCCTGCTTCTTTCACAAGGATCTGGGCTGTGCCCATAGTATTTAGGCTACGTGGTCTGTAAATTGCCTTAGACTGAACATCGATTTAGAAATTTGAGAATATTGCTGCTTTAGTTCATGGTGAAGGAGCTCCCTAGTGCGAACAATGAAATATTTCAGCTGGCATAAATGAAGTCAGGAATTTTACCTTACTTGTTGTAAACATGAGCTGAAGAAATCACCCGTGGGTGTTATACTATGAGAATTTCCTCTCTCAGGTTTATTTTCATGATACGATTAGAATTTTTTAATTTTGGTAAACTCGATAGAAGAGCTCATCCGACTTCCACTGAGTCTCAACAATGGCATAATAAAATCCCGACCTGGATCTGTTCCCACAAGTCCTGCCAGTCGCACCTCTTCCTCGCTCATCATGACGCTGATGAAAGCCACTAGATGTCACTGCTATATTGCACTAATAAAGTTAAAATAATATTTTTCTGGCAATAAATGTCCTGACTCATAAGGAAGTTGGGTTATAAAAGCCGTGGATAGTTTGGATTCCTTCCAGTTAAAAAACAAAACAAAACTTTTTTCCTTTTTTTTTTTTTTAANCTTTTTTTTTTTTAACTAAAAATATTGGATCCAAGTTCAAAACAGTCATTTAACAAATAACATTGACTTGTATTTTAAAAGGAAAAATACTTTGAAGTTAATACCAAGTAAAGAAACATGGTCTGTGGCTCTGTGAACTGAGATGATGGGAAAAAATTAAATCTGAAGGTCTACAGTGCTAAAGACAAGGCTTGACTAAATGCAGGGTTGGGGACATTCAGGAATACTCATATTCTCTTGCTCAACCAGAAAGCGAGGCAAAAGGCCAGTGAAATAATAGTAATAGCAGTAATAATATTGTATATTTATATGGTGCCTTTCATCTCCCAGGTTTCCACACTGCAGTGTCTAGCTGACTGCAGATACAATAATCACTTCACTCACCACCGAGCAGGAACCACCCTTGGCAAGGCCATGGCAGCTGTCAAACAGCACATTAGGAATTGCTGCTCCAATTCAAAAGATCGTGAGGGCATTTTTGAAGCAGGTAAAGTGTATTTTAATGGGCCAGCTCTGCATTTGTCCATATTGCCAGGGCTAAGTCAAGTTCTCTCGTATGTTTCTCTCTACTGGAGGGGGAGGGGGGCTGGGGTTTGGCTTTGTTTTGTTTAAGACTTTGGTTATTGAAAAATTGGCAAGTGAGCTCAACTTTTTCACCCTTCCTGGGAAGAAATTCAACATGTCTCAAGTGGCCACCTGATTATACCTTACTGTTACCTTACTGAACCTTCGCATTTTTCTTTTGATGTCACCTAGGCAAGAACCAGCCAGATCTGACTTACGCTGCTGCAGGTAATGAACGTGCTGAACCTTTGATGGTGGAAGATGCAGAGAATGTCCTAAATTCTAATAAGAAAATGCTCAGCTGAGGTAGGGCCTCCCTTCTCTATCTAGGGAAGCTCTTTTTTGAAAATGAAGAATGCAGGGTTCTTGAGATGAGATGGGATAGGAGGAGAGGGGTATTTTTGCCCCATGTTAATCCTTTGCCTTTTGTCTACCCATAAGTGATATGGACATCATGCAAATTGGTAACCAGCATTTTGGTATGGATGTGAGCGCACATATTAAGAGGGTAACCATTTTTGGCAGTGTAGGATCCTGTCTCCTCTCATTCTTGATTTTGTTATCGCAGTAGCATTAGCTGAAGTTATTGGTATTTAACAGAGGAACATTTTACAATCTGAGGAACCTCAGTGCAGCTGCAGTCTGGAGTGGAGCCCAATCCCTGCGTCTGGGTGGGTCATGCTGCACAATGTGAGGGGGTTTCATGGGCCATTTGTTCTCATTAAACATAGCTGCTCTGTGAGCCCTTGCCCAGAAAGATGGAGAAGAACTGTTCTGTACTACTACTGGCACATGTGATCATTGACAGAAAGCAAATAGGTTCCCTGTCAGGACTTGAGTAGTTTTAGTCTATGTCTGCTGTGTAACATGAGTGGGCTACGGTATAAAATGAGTGTAAACCATGCTCTGACTTTCATCCACATGGGAGGAGCTACTTAATTGACCTGGAACTAGCATCAAAGGTAGGTGAGATTTTTTTTTTTAAGTGTCTGGAGCTGGGCTGGACACCGTGCCTGAGAAAAAGCCCACTACGCATCAACTTTGCAGGGAAAGTGCCTACTGTGTGCCTGCTCTTCTCCAGTGGTGCCTCTGTTTTAATGTTAGAATAACTTAAGGTGGATAAATCTATGGTTTGGAAAGCACTTTGGGACTAATGGTGCTGTATCACTGTAGGATTCTGTTAAATACCTGGTATCAAGCAAAAAAGTCATCCAACGACACTCACAGACACACACTGTAACCAAAACTGGAGGGAAAGCTACTTGGCCTCTCTCCTGATGGGTAGTACTACAGTTTATATGTTCTAGGTCTAGGAACACTCCCAGACGGAGAAGGAATGAGACAGAGAAACGAAGTACAGGCAAGAATAACTCACTTCCCAGGCTCAAGTTACCGACAAAGGCATGAAAGCCTCAGCCTGTAGTATGAATTATGACCTATCAACTCAACCAGAGTCATAATAAGAAGGGAGGAATCAGATGAGTAAGGCAATAGGGGAAAAGCAAATACTGTGAGTAATGGCAACAAGAGGTTAGTTCCCTAGAAGTTGTCTAACCACATTAGATAGCACAGCTTAGTGACTAAGTCTGGGCCCAGTGTCTAGAGAATAAATCAAATGGGTTTTTTTGTTGTTGATAGAACATTTTCTCCACAGCAGATGGATTTAATATTTCCTGGATCCATACTGTTCAAGACTTGGAGTGGGGATGCTTTTCCAGGATTGCATTATTGATGGCTTCGTTTCCAAGGGATGCAAACTCAGAGAGTTCTCCTAGGACTTGTTGCTATAAACTGTTAAGTGAGGATTTTTGTCTGTCTCTTCTTTGTTTCCTCCCTCCTTTTGTTGACGTGGGTGTTTGCTCCTGATCCACTTCACTTCTCTGGGACCTGTTAGTTCCTCCCAGTCTTACTTCTACTTGCTTCTCCCTGCTGCTCCTCCTCACTGTCACTTCCACACCTCTCAGCTGTCCAGGTTGTGGGGAGTAGCCTAGATTTTGTGAGACTGACAGCAGTAGCAGGCAGTGCTGGTGTCAGGGTACCACTGAGCTCCCCCTCACCCAGTGTGCCTGCTCCCCTCCTCTCCAACTAGCTCCCAAGTTACTCTTTGCCCAGAGCAGTGTGAATGGTGGAGCATTCCCAAAGTGCAGTGTGAGGAAGCAGTCTGACTCTGAAGTGCGATGTTCTCTCAGCTGAATGGCAAAGCCAAGGTGACTACCATCTCCTATGACATAGGTTATTATTCTTTTAAAATGATGTAACCTTAAAGGGTATTTTTCTGAAAGGTACCTCCCCAAATAAGCCTCTTTAAACTAGGTTCTGTGCATAAATACACCCAGCTGGTGCATAAAAACATGCAGCTGCCACAAGGTCATGTAAATTCATAGGTATCAAGTGGTGCATTGCCAGCTTCTTCAGGTGAGTTGTGTGATCTGACCAGGGCTCTTGAGTGAAAGAGATGTAATGCATCTGGGCTAACTCACCACCAAAATGCTTTTTCACATGTGAATTTTCATTCTGCTGTATCCTATCTTTCAACTTTGTCAGATGGTGCTGGATTTGCAGCAAACTTGAGCAGCATAACCTTCCGGTCCTCTAAAGAGGTTGTGGGGAGCTCTCCCTTCCGTCCTGTCAGGCTGTCAATTTGGTCTTCTTGTTAGAGTGTAAACTGGTCAGCCAGACCTGAAATTCAGACTGTCTAGGTCAAAGAAGGTTGTTTGGCAAGTCTAGATGGAGATGTATAGTAGACCAGCCACTAAAGAAACCTAGTGGTATATATCTATATATGTATACAGATATATGTATTTGTCTTCAGATAGACAAAATTTTAATTCCCAGACGGCTGTGGGGCCTGGGACAACCCATGGCTGGCTGTGTGTATGAGAGCTGCCCTACTCTCCCAAAGTGCACCATTCCACTACAACAAGCTCTTATTTGGGAAGCAGTTATTTGAAAAGGCAGGAGGAGTGAGTGGCTGGGAAGAAAGGCCACCTTTGAATGTGAAGAAAATGCCTTTCCAAATGGTCCATGACTAGCTGTACATTTTTCAAAGCCCATCTTTACATATGAAATATACTGACTACACATAAGTCAGGAGGAGAGCAGCCTCTTTATAGACCAAGTAACCCAACAGAATCAAGTTTTTCCTACCATGCTTTTTGCTGTCCTTCAACTATATGAAGGGGGGTCACTGCAAAATTTGAGTAACAGAAAAATCTAGCTGTCAGTGATTAGTATTTGTTTTTTGTTTTTTAACTAATTCATTAAGAGTACCTGAATTTAATTTCTTACTCAGCCTGTAAATCCTTCCTCTTTGTCTATCTCTAGCCCACTTCCTCTTACTTCAGCACGTCCTGCAAGGTCTATGTGGTGCTCTCAAGACAGTGTTATTCCACAATGACTAAGTTGTCCTGAAGTGTGTTATGGTTTAATAAAAACAGGAATTAGGCTTGCTGCTACCAAAACCATTTTATTATGACACATCCAAAGACATAAAACCCTCTTGTGCAATAATAAGGGGAAAAAACTCTTTCCATCCACTTGTACAAAAGAAGCCTCATGAGATTAGTACTATAATAAGAAGAAAACAAACATGATTCAGTTTAGAAAAATGTAGCTAATATGTCTAAAGGAAACTGCAAGTACTTAATCAGAGAGAGAGAGATTTGGGAAGCAGTATTATTGGACATGACCTGTGAGTTATACGGAGACAGCAAATCAGATATTAAATGGATAATTATGCTTTTTGCTGAGATGGCACTGGCATCAGTGCGGTTGGGATATTGTGTGTGTCCCAGTTGGATGGAAGATACAAGTGAGTTGGTGGGGATTAAGTAGCTACGAAAATAATCAGGTGAGGGAGACAAAAAAATTGGGGGGACATAATTAAAAAGAAAGCAAGTGATGAGAGTTTGACAAAGTGATGGCACAAGGAAGGGTGAAGGAGTTCAAATTTATGAAAGCCCTAAGTGGGAAGAGGAACCACATAATGAAATACATGAGATGGGATCTGAAGGGTGAGAGGAATGAAAATTCTAGGTTGACTAGCAAGAGAGGACTGTAGAACCTCTTAAGACTCATAATGGCTACCCCATCCTTTCATTTTATTTAAAATAAATACACGAAAGTACTAGGAAATACCAGACTAAACAACTTGAGTTACTTTGGGCAGGAATGGGAAAAAGGGCTAGGAAAGGAAAAATGAAGTCAGTCTTTTGCATCTCTAATTTCAGGGCTGATTCAGTTTCATCTCACTAATGTACTTTGAGGTTATCTTGTCCGAACTTCAGTGGATCAAAAGATTGGTCAAGTTTAGCAAGGCTTATCTGAGGTCTCTGGCAGAAGTGTTGTGAACTTTTTAATTGGGGCGGATAAGGGGTAGTTGCCTCTGGAAAGCTTCCTATTTACTCAAAAGTTTGAAACAGAGGGTTTAACCTCCTCTCCTCATCAGTCCTTCCAGTCTTAGGCAAGTAAGAGCTATACCCTCAGGGCTACTGCTGATACTGAGTTAAGGTTAGTGTATTTACTTAACCAAGGTAAAACTGTAACATACAGTTACAAATGTGAGCACAGCGTTTCTTCTGTTTTGGCACTGCACCCGCTCTGGTTAGATATCAGAGGTGAAAAGACAATCTAAAGTTACGTATTATTGATAATAAAAAGTTAATGGAATCTTCAGACCTTACAGTGAAAGGTTCACTTTGGTTCATGTCTCATTTTCTCCAGGCTATTTGCACAGCTTTCCGTATTACATAGGGTATCAGATAAAAAATAAAAATGCTAATACTTGAGAAGATTTCTGATGATTGTGACCTCTGTTTCACCTGAGTAGGAGCCACAGAGATACACAACTGAAAATTTTCAAGAGCCTGTGGTGCACGGGAACTGAGCCACATGACCTGCAAGTCTCCTGTTCGGTGGCTTTCAAACAGGCCGACAGCGAGGCAGCCGGGAAGTGAGAGTTCACTGAGAAACAACACATCCTCATCGGTGCGCCGAGATGCAGGATGCCAACCTGAATTCCTGACATATTAGCATTTGAGCCACAGGCAACTGCCAATGGCCCTCTGGCCAAGCCAGGCCAAACAAAAAGTTCCTCTTGAATGTTAAAATTAGAAATAAGATATTACTCAGTTGGACATCACAGTAATAGCAGTTGCTCACACTTGCTTGCAATCATTCTAACAGGTTTAGGACAGACTCTCTCCCTTCCTTTCCGGAGGCTGCAGGTACATAACACTGTTTTGACCTGTCACGACTCTCTTCTAATGCAGTTGCTGTAGTATTACAGGGTGCAGAGTCTGTAGCTATGAAACAGCAATGCCTTGTTTTCTTGGACTTTGCAAGAAACAAGAGGTGGTTTTGTTTTTCCTTAAAAGCCTTTTTAACAGTGCTTTGATGATGCACTGAACCTCTCAGGTAGTTGGGTCTATTACTTATATCTGTTTGGGGGCAGGGATGAAAAGAAAGGGGATGAGGAGCATGGGGGGGAAACCAATCAGCAGAGCCTGTGGAGGTGTCTAACGTAACAAACAAATAAGCGACTTCAAGAAAGTCCTGAAGTTTAGTATTGTTTGTAGCACGAAAAGGGTCTCTGTTCTGTAACTCTCATCAGCACAGTGAAAAAGTTCTCTGTGTGAATGAAAATCATCTCTGTCCTCACATGGAAGACTTTGAGAAGAGGCAGAGAGATAGGCAGGCACACACCCATAGAGTGCCTACTGCCTTGGGTTTTTTTGTTTTCTCCCTCTACCTGGGCTTCAGAGTTCTTTGTTTCTCTAGCATTGGTTACCACCTACCTAACACGACAGGTCTTTGATGTAGAAGGCATAAGATTCTGCAGCTTGAAGTAGAAAGCCAGCCTTGAAGCTGAGACTATAATGACTTTGCGTTGCAGATGGACTTGTCTCAGTGGGAGAACTGTGACATGCACCAAAAGCAAAATTTGTTCTTCCAGAGTTCAAGTCTTTTAGCTTAGATTAATAAAAAAAAGGGTGGTGCATCCCAGCAGAGCTTGATTTCTCTGTCAGTATGGAACAACGAGCAGTTAAAGCTACATTATCATCTGAACCTGGCTTGGCCGGGGCTCTGTGCAGCTGCAGATTTGAAAGCAACGTTAGAACTGGCTCTACTAGATATGACTGCAGTGGGAGTTTATGGGGTGGGGAGGGGTAATTGTTGACTTGAATTGCATACTTCTGGGTTATTCTTTCTTTTATTATTGGTAACAAAATGTTCTTTTCTTGCTAAAACTTAGGACTGCTCCAGTCAGCAGCATGGGTGTGTAGTGGGGACCGTGCTGCCTGCCCACCGTGATAATAGCACTCTCCTGTCATAGCTGGCATGCTTCTGTGCATGCATGATCATCAATTTTTTGCCATTGGGTGAGACTTCTACATCAAAGAGGTTTATAAGCAGAACCTCCAATGTGTTTGAGGTTTGCCCATCACTGCATGATACTTCCCAAGAGCATATTTCCTCATTAAAAAGTAGCCAGACTTGTTCCTGACTGCATTATGGTTAGTTTTGATTCAAGACTGCCTCCAGAATCAATGGGAGTGTGCTCTTGGAAAGTACTATACAGAGATGGGGAAACCTCAAACATTTTGGAGGTTCAGTTTGGAAACCTCTTTGGTTTGGAAGTCCACCAAAAGCATGTCATGAGATGGTTAGAAGGCTGGGTGGGGTTTACATCTGAGGATAGAGTGCAAAAGTGAGAATTGTTTAGCTTGGAAGAAGAAAGGGTTGGAGAGTATGTGAGTGAGGTGTTTAAGAAAGATACCATGAAAACTAATCCACTCCTCAAATTAACATTACTCCCTAATATGAAAGCAAGGGGTCAGTTAGCAAAAATGAAATGGGGAAAATACTTCAGCATGGATGATTCAACTAGACCATTTAGAAGTCCTGATCCCAAAGGCTGCAGACAAGCAATGGGTACAAACAGCACGATTTAGCAGAAATGGCATTGATTTTGAGACTTTGCTGTGTGCCCCTAAGCAAAGTTTTCTCTCCTCTATATGCCTCCCTGTCTTCTCTGTATCTTGCCTATGAAGGTTATAAATAAATTAGAGTGGAGAATCAGTCCTAATTGTGTGCTTTTAAAGCAGTTCTCTCGACAGGGCATCAATCCTAGTGGTGCACTTCAGGCTTTTCCTCAGTATCTGATCTAGCACAGGTTTTTGTGTAGCTTTGATAGAAACAGTTGGAGCGGTCTTTGGACTGTTTAGGCACTTAATGATGACATTAGGTGTCTGATGGGATTTTTGAAAATACCTACATGACAAAATCCTGTTAGGAACTAGTATTCAGCTTCTTTTGAAAAGTCTACCAGGTAGGTGTTTTCATCCCAAAAGCTTATACGCAAAAAAGTCTGGTTGTCTTCCACTGTGCTGCGCAGTAATACAACAGGTATATCAACACCACCTCCTCTTAAGGGTATCTTGTGGTGGTAGATACATCAATCTGTGAGATGCCTAGATAGTAGAAAAGAAATAAAGCTTAGAAAGATTGGATTCTGGACAAACCTAGGAAAGAAATCATCCCAGTTCTGGAAAGTGGCTCTTCATCCAGACCCTTCAGACTAGTGGTGGTATGACAGTTTCCTCCAAGAACATTTCTGGATAAAGTACCTTTCTGCTGAGTACATTACCTGTCAGTTTATCTAAGTGCCCCTTCTGTTCTCTTCAGAAAGCTCACGATGCACTTAAATCATAGGAAGGGATCAACTGAATGTAATTTTTTAAAATGTAAACCGTAGAAGACAATATATAGTACAAATCCAAAAAAGAGCTGCAAATAGAAATCAAACCGAATAGCCTGGGGTTGAGGGGTTAGTCCCTGAAGTAGCAGTGGGAGGCAAGCTGAATTAGAATAAAAGCAACAAACCAAAGGTCATCTGTCTCCACTGGGGTTGTGGACAAAGCAAAGCAGTGTGAGCAGGCAGTTTTGTGATGCCTACAGCCTGGTACTATTAATGATGGTCCAGATCTGTGTTGACCTCTTCAGGCGTGGGGGAGAAGGGAAGGAGAATTTTGTGCAAGTATCAGATTATCCTAAGTGTTAAGAAGTAGGGGTTTATGAGAGGCTGTATTCCTAATCACCTTTTCCCTCTCTCTTCCAGCCTGGAGCTGCTTGTCAGTCTGTGACCCAGGTGAGGCAGGGCGTAGGTGGTCACCACCAGCATGGGGAGGACAGTGCCAGACAGTAATCTGCTCTGCTGACACTGCAAACGCTATTTTGCCCACCCTGCTGAGAAGCCTTCAGTTGCTCATGAAGATAATATTGCTATCGCCTGGAGATGTTTCTCTTAGCAACTATCAAGCCCTTATTAGGCTTTGAGGACCTAGAGCAGGGCTTCAGAACTGCAGCTGACAGAAAAATGCAGAGGCATTTGGCTTATCAGAAAAGAAAGCAGCAAGGACGGTTTTAAAGTCTCCCAAGGGCTGGAATAGCACTGCACGTGGGTAATGGGTACAGCAGCTGATCCCTTCCATGGAACAGGTACGGGCTGTGATTTCTTGAGATAGGGTTAACGTAAAGCCCCTGTGATTAATGTAACTCACCACTGGATGTCATTGTTTCTCTACAGGAAAGCATCAGGGACACTTTTATTTGGCAGTAAAATTGTTTTTATTGTCTTTTTTTTTTTTTTTTTCCCTCCCCCAAATAAAGAGCCTCACATATGGGATATTCAGGTGTTTGGCACCTTTTCCACTTGGCTACAGCAAGCTCAGGAACCAGATTACGCTTCTTGTTTTCCTAGGGCGGGGAAGGTTTACAGCCTTGTGATGAATATGGTCTATCCTCAAACTTGCAGCTATCAGGCCAGATCTTCAGCTGGTGTAAATTGTACTGCTCTGTTGAGTCAAAGAAGCAATGCCAATTTAAACAGGCTGGGGATCTAACCTGTTATGCCTGCTTCTTTCAAGTCCTACTCAACTACAGCCAATCCTTCCTGCCTCCTCATACGCCTCCTTCATGCCCCTGTGTCCCACCTTCTTCTTAGTGTTCTCTTACAACAGACCTAATCCTTTGTTCTCCTTTCTATCTCAGTCCACTGTTTGAAAATTTCATCCAAATTTTGGTATCAGTCATTTTTCCATGTTCTTTCTCTTTCTGCTTTTGTTTGTATTGTCTTCAAGATACCCCTTCCAGATGCAAATCTGGAAAGACAGCCTTAGAGAGATGTAGTCAACTGGAAAAGGAAACAAGTCATATAAACTTAGCCGAGAATCTTGTCCATCTTAACATCTACCTTGGCTTTTTTGTTGTTCTGAATTTGTTTCTGATCCCATCTCACTGTTAACTTTCCACACCCACCCCTCCTTTTTTT
>VYZV01044872.1:53105-64678 GCA_013401275.1 Pandion haliaetus | reverse complement strand
CGACGACACACATGACTGGTTGCCTACATTTGTTTTTGCAGTGAAATACTATGAAAAAGAAACAAGATTTTGAGTTTTCTCCCCTATTCATTTGCTTGCTGCTTGTGTTTTTCTAATGCCTCGTCCTCCCCATTTTTATTTATTTCTTGGTTTTGGAGAAAAAAATGTTCAGGTGCTAATGGGCTCTAATGCTTTTTATTTGATTATACATGGAAAACATTAATGAAGAGTCTGGTTAATCTGATTTGCTCATGTTTTACTCTTCTGGCTCTTGGGATGTCACCATTACCGTAGTTCTTCAGAGTGGCTTCTTGTCTAGGTCTGAATTTTTGAAAGCAAGCTTATTTGCCTCCCTGCACTTTTGAAACAATGGCTCAGGGTCATGAGGAAGTGTCAGGTTGGGAGCTGGTGTCACTCCATAATGGTAAAATGATTTGCCTCTCCAGTCTGATTAGCGTGAGAAACCAGTGTTCATGGGGAAGCAGTCTTCAGTGGTGATAGTTCTAGCTGAAGACCAATAAAGTGCTTGGGGAAGTAATTTAAGAATGAAGTAATTTTATGGTAGAGTGTTATAGCATGACATTAATAAACAGCATGAGCTTGACATACAGTAGTAGAAAAACGATTGATTTATAATGCTGTTATGTATTACAAGTCTAAGGATATGTCAAAAAAGTGTTTTCTGGCAGGAAGAAACGCAAAGATCTCCTGTAGTTCATGGTGTAAGTAAAAAGATAATGTTCATAGCAGAAAACTGTGAGGCTATAAACAGTTTTTGTAGGGCATTAAATGAGGAAGTGAAGTCATGAACTCTATCCCTGTGAATATGGCTTCTGCTGGAGGAGAAGCACAATCTAAATGAATAAACTTCAAAGTAATCAAAATACTTTTCCATTTTCAAACATGTCTGAAAGTTCAGAGTTGCTGATGCCTTGGCTTTTTCACTGAAAATATTTAAGGTGGTGTTGTGGTTTAACCCCAGCCAGCAACTAAGCACCACCCAGCCACTCGCTTACTTGCCCCCACCCAGTAGGATGGGGGAGAGAATTGGGGGAGGAAAAACTAAAACTCGTGAGTTGAGATAGAAGCAGTTTAATGGGACAGAAAGGAAGAAATTTATAATGATAACAATAACAACATGACAATAATAATAATAATAAAAGGATTGGAATTTACAAAACAAGTGATGCACGATGCAATTGCTCACCCCTCGCTGACCGATGTCCAGTTAGTTCCTGAGCAGTGATCCCCCCCCAGTTTATATACGGGACATGACATCACATGGTATGGAATACCCCGTTGGCCAGTTTGGGTCAGCTGCCCTGGCTGTGTCCCCTCCCAACTTCTTGTGCCCTCCAGCCTTCTTGCTGGCTAAGCATGAGAAGCTGAAAAATCCTTGACTTAGTCTAAACACGACTTAGCCACAACTGAAAACATCAGTGTGTTATCAACACTATTCTTATACAGAACCCAAAACATTATACCAGCTACTAGGAAGAAATTAACTCTATCCCAGCCAAAACCGGACAGGTGGTATGTTTTTAGGGAAGAAATAGCTGAAGGCAAGTAATTGAGGGAGAGAGAGAGAGGACAAAGTGAGGGGAAGAGACACAACACAATTGAACACGTTTAGGGGTTGGTTCTTTTTTGCTTTCTCCCTGGAGCACAAAGCTTGCAACTCAGGTCTTTGTAAGCATGTAAAACTCTTGTCCCTCTCACCAAAAAATTTAAAATAATTTTATATGCTGTGTGTAGTCTGAATAAATTTGGGGATGTAAATTTTTGTGTGCATACAGTTTTCTAGACTAGGTCTTAGACTGTAAATTCTTTCTGATTACATCTGCTTAAGTGTGTATAACACCAGAAATTGCCGTCCTCTATATGCAGTGAATAATAAAAGGTAAGGCTGTGTTATCTTACACGTATTGATATCAAATTAGTATTACTGTCTGCAAATTTAGTATCATTACCCAATTTATGGGTAATAACATCTGCCTGGATAGACCTAATACAGATCCTGTTTTATAGAAATGGCGCACACCCTCCCTTTTATTTCTGTCTCCTCTCAGACAGAAGTGCTTTCCTGTCTTATTTTATACCAGGTGCTATTTCCTTGTCCTGATGTCAATGTGGCATTGGCCTTACAGTAATACTTTGTGTTTACCCTGTTTCCTGATGTTTGTATGTTCACACAAGTCTTTATTGCTGGCTGCATTTGGCTTGTTTTCAAGAAGGAAGCCCGTAATGCTCTCTGGGCTTCTGCTTTAGGAATAAACAGATCAAGGCCTGCCTTGGTTTTTCTTTTGCTTCTTGCCTTTGCTGACATGCTTTACATATAAAACAACGCCCTGACTGGACTTAAAGGTGTTTCAGCCACTTTCACCTTCCACCTCTTTGTTTTTTTCCTTCTTTATTTAGTGCGAGTGACTTCTGGGGTGTCAACAAAACCTGCTATTTTACAAAATCTTTTCTGCTGTAATGTTTCTTTTCCCCATCTTGCCAACTATTTCTGTTTTGTTGCCTTCATCCCTTCTACAAATTTGACACCTTTGTAATTTAATCTCCCAGTCAATGTCTTGCTTTACTCATGTCTCGAGCATGCCAACTACATTACACTTCTCCCTTAGCACATGTGCTTCTAATTCACTGTATTGTCACATACCAACTCCAAGTGTTGCTACGGATCATGTTTATGGTTCAATCCTTCCTTGTCTGCTGCAAGAAGAGGGAAGCAGTAAGGTGTGGTTCATTCCCGCTCCGTGTGTTACTAGTGTGGGATGCTTCCTGGTGAACTGAAGGAGGTCGTATGGCAAATATTTTTTTGCTAATGAGCTTCACTGGGGAAGACAGACTTCCAGCTAGGAGTCTTTAATAATGGGATCATATGTGCTACCTTGTTTGGGTGCAAAAATGTAATCCTAAATTGAAGGTTGCATTCCTTTAATGTTGACTTCTGCCATCACCTGCAGTATTATGTTCTACTATTTGCACCCGTTGGCTGCTACAGAACGGCTTGCCATGCTGTATGGCTGCTGCTGTAAGCTGCTTTTTGATAAAGGGAAGGAGAGTGCAAAAGATGAGGCTGCCTCTCCTGGCCTTGTTAATGCAATTTTTTCCACGTGTAGCAGAGTTGGTGAAACCAGGTTCTTACGGATTTGTTTGCAATAGCTGGGATCTCTGGTATAGAAGAGTGAACTGTGAGCAGTATGTAATTAAGGCTGCAGTGCAAGTTCATCCCTCTCAGTCATGAAAGAATCTCTCTTTTCTATCTGGCCATGCATTTTCATGACTTTTGCAGGACATCCACTTTCAAATAAATTCAATAGAGATGCAGTAATGAGTGACACAGGTTGCTGGGTGGAGCAAACAGACTTTGTGGTTGCTTAAGCCTTGTTTCCCTAAGAAAACAAGACTAAAATCAAATGCCTCCCAGTATGGGAGGACATATGAAAAATATTTACATAAGGAATCCCTAATTGTGGCATTTTGCATGTCTCTCGAAACCATTTAAAAGCTCTTTCTGTAACCACCAGCTCTGTGGCTGTGGCACACCGGCTGGTATTTTTGGCCAGCACTGCTGCTCTGGCTCACGTGGAGGTCAGGTTTCATTCATACAGCAGTATCACCCATCCTTCACAGTCTCAGGAACGATCCTGACTCTGGATCCTCTTTTGACTTCTGAGCTTTGGACAAATACCCCCAGAGAGCAGAGACCAAATACATATGACAGTTCAGCTGGTGTGACTGCTAATGTCTTGAATAACAGCTTTCCTGAGGTCATACCAGTCTCCAGGAGCTAGAAATGGAGGAGAGTAATTCACCGGGTACAGGACCTGACCAGGAAGGCCACAAAGCATATTGGGTAAATAGCTAATCGGTGTGTTCTTGATGAGTAATAGTACGTTAATAATACACATTGCATGTCAATATACACATTTCTGCAGCTTACAATATAGGCTGGGGCAGCTACTCTAGCTTTCTTCAGAGTTACAAGGTATTAAAGAGACTTCCATGAAATGCTGTCCCGTTAAAGCTGACAGCAGTAGGTTGGACGTACCTGATGGGATGTATTTATTTTCTTATGTTGTTAGTACTCTCTTTGTCCTTTAGCAGTTGATGGCTTTGAACCTAGGGACTCTGACTGTTAGGCTTGGGAGAATTCCCACGTGTTGCATGTCTAAGAATATGGTTATGAGAAGGCATATTGGTTTTTGAGAGTGGATCTTTTTTACTGCACTAAGGAATCTTAAGAGATAGCAAACATTGCCGATTTATAAGCAACCAGATTAAGGTTTGGTAATAAGAACGTAATTGCTGACATGCCTATCTTTTCTTTACCACATACAGTGTTCAGCTTAGGTAATGACAGACTTATCTTTGTATTTGGAAGACAATGCCATGTTGCATTTATAGCTTAATACAAATAAACAGAATTCTTTTGTGCTTCAGTGAGTGAGCGTAATTGCTGGCAGATGTGAGTTTTAGGTTAGCCTTCCCAAATTGCTCACCATTTACAGAGTTCCTCTGAAACCACGCTGCAGCACAAGCCTCTAGTTCAGTGATGGGAGGGTGAAGGCTGCACTGCGTTAATATGAATGGACAGCAGAGGCAAGACTTCTCCCTAGAAAGGCCAATGCTGCAGTACCCCTAATGCTTCACAACACTGGCAGGCATCCTAGATGTTTCATATGGAAAAATGCAGCTTTGACTGTTTTCCTGTGACTTGAGCTTTCAGACGTTAGTCAGGTTTATGCTAGATGCTAGATGCTATGCTAGTGTATTTTTGGTAGTTCAGGATTACAGTAAAGCTTACAGCCTGTAATTCTATTGTTCTGCAAACCCTTTCCTTTTCAGTGATGTTGCATCTTGGGTTAAAATGTGACTATAAGAAAATCTTGTAATTTTCATTAAAACACTGCACGGAAAGAGATCTAGTTTATTGGCCTGAGTAAAGACATTGTTCCCCCACCATGTATTTGATACAGGAGAAGTCTGAAGAAATCTGTGTATTTTTATACACCTGAGATCTAGGGTAAGTGCTGTAAAAATGCTTTGAGTTGAATACTATCAGACCCACTGAACGCTTTGACAAAATTCAGTGCTATAGTTTTTGCATGTCTAAAACTGCTTGAACATCTTTCCCCCATCTTTTGTTCCTCCTGAGCCTTCCAGCTCTTGATGGGAGCAGAACTGGGGGTGCGATAGTACTAACACTGAAAAGGAGGACTAGGTCTATGGGGATAAGATAGCTTAACCCCTTCCTGAACTGCCCACAGTGCCACAGAATAGTCTATATCCCTGGACAAAAAAAATCTCCAATTCTTTAATATTCAAGACCCCGATTTGAACCTGAGCTCCCAGAGAGCACAGGGAATATGGAGGCAAAACTGCATCATGAGTCTAGTTTTGAGGGTAAAGGCATTCTTGTCAGACTGGGTTTGTATGAAGTCAATATTTAACTACTGCTAGTTCATTTCTAAGACAGTTGGTGAAAGTACTCTAAAATAGCATGATTTCACAAGTGAAATGGTGTTCTATGACCAAGCTGTGGAAGCTCTTCTGCTTAGTTTGCAGCTTCCTCAGATGTAGTCATATCAAAGCTGGGTTGAGTCTCATTCCTTTAGAAAACTTCCCTGGGATATAGTCAGAGAGAAACAATCATTGTTTGAATTTTCAGAGCAATGCCTTGAGCAAAAAATGTGCTGGGGTTCTGCAGTAAAAACAAGATTAGCTGGATTAATAGCACAGATTTTTAGGAGAGATGGTAATGGATATATGCATCAACCAAGGGAAGATCCATATATGTTGTTCTTTTATGTAAATATGCAAACTGGAAGACTAGTAAGGACTTGCTTAACGTATTTGTGTTAGAGATGAAATGAAATACACTGAGCTTACAGATAAATTGGTTGTAGCTGTTGTCAGTATACCAGTGTATCGGGCTGGCTCTGAAAGCCCAGCTTTTCTGTGAGGAATTGTTTGCATTTCTGTAATGTTGGCTTGTGGTAGTGCAAATAGGCCAAAGAAATACAGATGTATTCTGTAATTTTTCATACAAAATGGAGGATTTTCTTTGCTATGAAGAGCAGTGTGCCTTCTTTCAGCTGCTGAAGCTAAGCCCCTCAATGTCAAGGACAAGTCTGAAAAAAATTTTTATAGTTGAATTGTAACCTTCAGGAGATGCTTCTAATCACAGTGGTGCTCTCTGGTTTAGGCAGACACAATGTGAAATTTGCTGCTCTAAATAAAGTTCTTCCACACTTGTTTTCATAAGGATGTTGTGGCACACAAAGCTTAAAACCTCAGCATCAGTTTTGAAAAAAAAACAACAAACAGCTGTGCTTAGCTGCTGAGGGCCACCTTAGCTTTTTTACAGTTGATGGTTGTTTCCCAGCTTTCTTACATCACCTCGATTGGTGCTGCAAGATTGATGTAGGAAATTTTGTGCACATACACTCAATCAGGAAGCCATTGTGTCACCGTGAGCTCTTAAAGATGTTCGTTGCAATGTAACATAATTGGCAAGGTCACCATGGAACAAACCTCTGTGATTTATAAGTTCAAATATGAAGTCTTTAGGAAAGTTGGAGAAGTACTTTACAGGTCACCTTTATTTTTCCTACCATAGATGCCTTGCCTCACAGGCTTCCTTTATGTCACTATGTATTATTGAAGTGAATAAAGAAGCCACTGTTATGTTTGGTTGAGCAGAATATTAGATGTAGTTTGGGGGGGGGGGGTCGCCTCAAAAGAGGCAAATTGAAATACGAATGTTTAATTAGAATGAATGGGGGTGTAAAATTTGCTGGAAAGAATGCATTTAATCAACTGACAGCAGAGAGAGCTGGGATTTATTTCTATCGTAGTAGTGCCTTGAAATCCCCCCAGGATGTGTTGCCTCTGCGCAGGTGGTAGTATACAATGTACAGGATGAAATAGCGCTCGCCTGGAAGAGCCTACCATCTAACTAGAAAAGAGCAGGGGAAAGGAGTGGTGGTATTTACACTTTAAAAATAGGAAGCCGAGGCCTGGAAGAGATAAATGAATTAGCCAAGTTTGAACAGAAAGCTTGTAGTCAGTGAGGGATCTGGAGCAGATCTGCATCTCAGGCAAGGCTTTGGCCAAAAGCTTATTCTTCCTCTTGAGAAACGCATTTTGATTGCTTGTAGAATGAAATAGAACTTGACATTTACATACGATATATTTTCACTCTTTTTAGGCATTGAATAAACCAGAATTTAATAGTGAGAGCACAGAAATTCATTCTGTGCTCTTGCAAAATTTTCCTTCAGTCCCCTCACTACTGTATTCAATTTCTGAGTTCCTGTAAATCATTCTTTGAATTGATAGTCAGTAGAAATGGTGTGGGAAGACTACCACCATCTTCTTCAAGTTGAAGCCCCTACTGGGTTTCTCCTTTGGCAGTAGTTTTACGTTCACAAAGAAAATTGTAGAACTCCAAATCACTGTGGTGAGCAGTTTAGCATTAGACAGGAAGCTAGTTGTATGTAGTAATGCTGCTGCCCCCCTATAAACCAAGCCCCAGATAAAAAAAGTATGTTATGGTCCGGTGCTGTCCTTAATGTTTCTTTATAATCCCAACTGTGTGTTTGGACCTTGAGAATTCTTTGATATAGGTACGTGCTAATTTATAACCATACAAACGTCAAAGGTTGTGATTTATTACCTGATAAAGAATTAATCCAGTGTTGCAAGATAACATTGCAATTTGTGGATTCCATCAAGAATAGGAGCTGAATGTGAAATACATGTTGCAGAAGCCCATGGAGAAAGCTGCAACAGTGAGAACTGAGCACTGCAATGATGCCAGCCAGCTCCTTAAACACCAGCATATCTAACTGTCTACTTTGAACTTAGTTCCTTTCCTTTTGAAATTCCAGGTACTAGTTATCAAGCAGATCTGCTCATTTCATCAGATGTGCTGAAAATTCTGTATTAATAATTTGCTTTTATCTTGAAACCAACTTCTCACAAAAAATGCATCACCATTTGACCAGCTCTAGAGTGGATTGAAATATACAAACTAAAAAAGACCACGTTAAAACTTGTGCAGACTTGAAAGTTTTGTGAGTATTGAGATCCTTTGAAAACCTGTGACTGCTTCTACTTCATATCATAGAAGTTAGGGGGTTTTTTGGGGTTTTTTTTTTTTTGTTTTTTTGAAGTAATGACTTCTATGTCTGATGGCTAATGCAAATAGCCGTGTTGTAGTTTTGGCCAAGTTTGTGAAAGACCCCAGACTTACAAACACAGTCTGAAATTTAAACATATGTAAGAAGGTTCAAATACTTCTGTACAGTATTCCTAGAAAAACAGACCTTGCAAAGCCAGTATGAAATTTTAGTCCTAAATATATTATAAGTGCTGCTGGTAGTGCTGCCTGTAATTAAGCTTGCCTCACATTTCCCATTATAAGACCCTGTTTTCAGTGGCATATAACTTTGCCAAATTTTAACTGTTTGGGCTGAAACTTTCCATGCTGAATGTCTGCCTCAGATGAATTGTTTGGAAAGCTTCAACAAAAAATGGTTTCACCATTTCTGGGAATGAAATTAAGAGAAAAATATTTTCTTTTGCCCATGCAAACTTAATTCTGGCATTTCCTAAGTTTTGAGTGCTTGGGTCCATAGCCTTGATGTTTTTGTATATATATATTTACATTTCCTTCAGAAAAGGAAAGTTTATAAAATAATGCCTACATGGATATATTTGGGTAGCTAGAGAACTTTTAACTCAACACGAAAACTGTAAATAATTTACTCAGGCTGGAAACAATCTAATTACATTGATTTATTGTTTATCCCTGGGCGAATTGCTTGAGGCCTGATTTCAACAGGCGTATCTTTCATAAGGGACCGGACTACAAATTAGTTTTAAGATTGGTCTCCTAATATAACTTTTACTTCAGTTCTTAGATATGAAGTATGGCTAATGCTCACCTCCTCCACAGTTTGCTGCCAGGCTGAATTAAAGTTTATAAAGCATTTTGATTTGAGTTGTTGGAATACACTCCAATACCACCCAAATCTATTCCAGTAGCAGGCTTGATCTTTAGCTGTTTGAAGTGAGGTTGTCTTCTGCACTACCCTGTGTGTCTCCAGATATCGAGACCGTCCAGAAATGGTTGGATCCAGTTGGATCTCTGATGATTTGTAGTAGCCAAAATTTGAGACTTGCTATTCCCTGTCTCTTGCTCCTTCAGAGAAAGAAGCTAAAGGAATATCCCAAAGCTTGAACTTAATAAAATGGGAAGGAAAGAAACTGTAAGAGGCCCTCAAAATGCTTCTGAAAAAGATTGTTATTTCTAGATGCATATAAAATGGAGAGGAGAGGTGAGGTATCAGCCACCATTATTGCATGTACAATAGTGCAGTTGTGTCCTGCTGGCTGCAAACTCCTTAAACAAGGAGGGATGAACTCTTGCTTTTGGGAAAACAGCTTAGATGTTGTTTCTGCTTATCATGCTGGCTGGAATTATTTCTTTTGCTTGTGCTGCCCCTGCATTGAGCCGTTCCCTGTGGCTCTGTGTTTCAGTCCTAGCCCCTGCTCAAGAAGTGTATCTGCTGGGAATCAGCCTCCAAGAGATTTTGGGATTCAGAGCTTTTAGCAGTATAGCCAGTGCCTTATGGTCCAGCTCTGACTTTACTGGATGCTTTGGTTATACATAGGATCACTACCAGAGCGGGCACTACACAAACATGTAAAGCAACATAGTCACTGCCTAAACTTCAAAATACAAGACTTGATGGGGGGAAGAGGGTTGCAGAGCTGCTTGGACAGGCCTTGAATTAGTCTGTGAGCCTTCAGTCAAAGGCAAAGTAGAAGTCGGCACCTGCTGCTGCATGTTAGAGGCCATCTCGGATGAGTGGAAGCATCGCTTTATCTTTGCATGACTTTAAATTGTCTCTCCTTGGTCTGAGCTAGCCTAGTGATACATAGCCAGTTTAGCATGACTGGATCACATGTTGCTCCCTGAATGGCTGCGAATAACGAAGGGTGATATGAGCCAGTAGAGAAGATGCTTGGGGAAACTACAAACATGTTAGTATTTGTCTATGAGCTGACATGAGTGGGAACAAGATGGGGGAGCATACCAGATAGGTATGCTATATATTCTATTTCCATTAAGGCATCAGGCTTGCAGATGGATGGCGGAAAAGTCACTGCTGCTTTGATCCTGTTTTGTGCTCACCTTCATCTGTGCACTCAGCGAGCAGTCTCCACAGAGCTGTGAGCACACTGTGTGCCATGTGTGTGTTGGTGTGGCCACCACCACGAGCTAGAAACCTCACTGGAGCCTGAGGCCCCGTTACATGCTTGTATTTGCTCTTTTTCCATCCCAACTTTATTTTCTTCCCTTTTACCTCCATCCCTGGTGATTACTCCTGACTGTAACTGAGATCCAGTGTAGTCCTACAACTAAAACTCTGCTTTCTGTTCCTGCATCATCTTCCCTTGCTGGCAGAACTGAATCTGAAGCAAAGGAAGGAAGCAATCTAAATACAGGTCAGTTCCAGGGAGGGGCCCGGGCTGGTACATGGGATCTGAGGGAAATTATGTTGACATTTATCCTGAAAGAAGGACACTATTGGGAAATACTGTCTCTATCAGAAGCAGACCCATGCTTCAGAAATGGCAATGTGATGCTAGAGTCCCGAAAAACTGCTGTCCCATATGCAGGTTATTTAGATACACAGCTACTGGTGATGGAAACTTGAAGATATCTTCACGTTTCCTGGCTTTTACCATAGATGCTTGCTTATTGTTTGTTTATCATTGTTCACTTATCCAAAATATTTCAGAGAATTGTGTCTTCCACCAAGGCAAAGTTTGTAGTTGAGGCTTGGTTGGATTCCTTCATATTTTAAATCCAGGGTTTTGCTGGCTTAGTTTCCGGAAATGGCAAAAATCCCAGGAGTATTTTGTATCGTGGCTCCTAGGAACCACAGCAGACTTCTGGGACCATTTCCATTAGCCTGGACTAGGGAAGAAGAGTCTCTGAAGTTCTTGCAGTTTAGGGAGGGACGCAAAGGTTGAAGATAGTGAGACACAGAAGTGAAAAGCCTTGTTTAATGCTATGTTAACTGGTCATGGCAGCAGTGGGACCCTCCTCACCACCCTGCTTGTGGTGTGGACTGAAGAGACCTAGCTGGTACACAGAGGGTGTTTGTAGGAAAGCGTTGGGTGGATAGTTGCTCAACTTACTGAATAAATTTGAACAAAACCACAGTTGGTTAGGTTCACTGACAATGGGGAAAACAAAAAATAGTTTGGAGAAGGCAGATGTGTATGTGTATGGTTTTATCCTGCACAGTAGAGCTGCTTGGGTTCCTGGGTGTCGTTTTGGAAACTGACAGTGTAACTTGCATCTTTGGGCCCCTGACAGGTCAGATGATCTAGTTATGTGTGGACACAGTTATTTTAGTGGTACCCTCAAGGTTACCTCTGCTTTTGTTGTGTGTTTGACTTCAGTTACTGGATAGAATTCTTTTATTATTTAAAAAAACGTTTCTGGTTGAAGTATTCATGGAGTTAATTGAGATGGATTTTTT
>VYZV01044872.1:15232-53070 GCA_013401275.1 Pandion haliaetus | reverse complement strand
TTTTTTTTGATGAGGAGAGTTGTAGGGGAATCAGACAGGTGTGTAAATTATATCATTTGTTGTGTTAACATTATTATTGCCAGAGGTTTTTAGTTGCACTGCCCAGGAAATTCTTTTGGAAAAAAAAAATGGTGCCAGCTTGATACATTTTTCTCTATTATTGGCAAGAGCTCTGACAACAATGAAATCATTTTCTGTCCCTGTGCTGCAGGCACAAGGCAAGATTTTCTTCCTTTCACAGCTCCTTGTGTATTTAGTTCTAAGTAAAATTAACTCTAAATAAATGTAGTTTGATCAAAAGAACATGCATCTATAAACTACCTTAACTCCCTCCTGAGGCTAATACTGACTGCCCTCAGACAGAAGCGGTGCAGTCCTCTCTCTTCTAATGGTGGCCATTTTCCATTAAAAGAAGAAAAAAAAAAAAAAGACTTTGCTCCAGCCTATCAAGGAAGGAATTACCAGAGGACTATAAACTGCATTCCCACTTCAAAGGCTTTTGAGCTAACTTGGATTAGACTCCTGTCTTGAATGCTCTCCTGTGGAAGGGCTCTATCCAGCAGCTAACAAGTTTGGCCCCGTTATGTCTCTGAACTCAGTCCCTCAAAGATGGGAGTGGTGGTATATACCAAAGGGGAAGTTGTTTGCATAGCATTTCTCTTGAAATGTTGTCTCTGTCTCGCTCTGTTCCTAAACCACGTGTGCATTCTTTCAAATTAAATTTCAATGGATGTGGTATTTTCCTTCACTTCCTCTCCTGAAGGGGTGTTGACGTGCTATTAAACAGCGGCTTTGTTTTGCTCCAGAGATGGGTGCCCTTTTGGAGTAGCTGAACTAACTCCAGCGGGCCTACAACCTGCATGAAACTGTTGGGATTGCTCAGGACCAGGTTTATGGAGGAGCAGTATGTCTGTGTGGCAGGTGATCTGGAAAGGTACTTTGTTGTGTACGTGGGGTTACATGTCCAACGTGCATCTGTTACTGCCATCGGAACCCATCATACAGCTTTTGTTCTCAATTTGGCAAAATACTGAAGCAATTCTATACCTTTACTTATTGAAGCTCAAACATTTAACTAAAAACCTGTTGTACTGAATAAGACCCTTAAGAAATTAGGCTTTCTTCAAGAATATTTCCTGGAATAAGTATGACAGGAAAGTCATCTTCATACTAATTTTATGTACCAGTGGCCTGCATATGTTGTAGTCCTTGCTTTCCTCTCCCAGATGCTCAGTGGGCTTTTTTTACATACTTTGTAGCTTCAGCAAAAGAACGATCTTTCACTCTTATTTCTATGGTCATCTAAGTCTGGAATACTGCCGTAATGTAAATGATGTTTATAATCTTGATGGGCTTCCAATTAATGTCCTGCTTCTGCAGTTGAATCTTTCTAGGAGTATCTCTGTTGATCACACAACATCCTTTTGGGAAACTGGCTATCCAGAGTTTATTAATAGGGGAGTTTACAATATTCTATCAAGGCAATGATTTAACACTAAATAAAAAGTGTTCCTTTTTTAAAATTTAAAATAATGTCATGTTTTCAGTTTTATACTGTGCTTAAGTGCTGCTGTGATCTTTTTCATGAACACCATACCAAAAATAATGCAAGAAAGAAGAAGGCATTGCAGAAGTTGAAGATGAGTCAAAGTTGGGCATCATACACTGATTTTCCCAGAGGACTCTCCTTAAGTGTGTGGAGAAGTAATTTCAGCATTCATCTCTTGTCATTGTGACATAATTACTTGGGGTTTTTGTCATTTCATTCAGTTTCTAATTTGTTAAATTGTTTTGGATTCACTCCCAGAAGGGGGTTGAGAAACCTGGATTAAAGTATATAAAGAAAAAAAATACTGGGACGTAAAACAAAAAAGAAAAATATGAGTCAATAAATAAGATTATTCTGTTTATGTAACATAAGATACAGCCCAGTTCTCTCTGATGGGAAAACGTTACGTTTATAAAGGTTTTGAAGAAACTCTTCCCTGCTGCTGTGATCTAGTGCTGTTGTGAACTTCAGGGTTACTTCTGGTGTGAAGATACCAACTATGGTTTTGAAAGGCTGCTCTGGGAGAAGTCCTGTTGACTTTCTGAGGTTAGGATCTTTCTTTCCTGATGCCTTCACTCTCTTCTCAGTCTCACAAAAACTTGTACCAGTTGGTCTCAGAAAACTGTTTTCTGAGGTAGTCACACTCTGCTTCATGAATCCTGACTGCTTACAGACGTTGCCAGAATTCCCATGAGATTGGCAGTGTTTGCCAGGCGTTGGCTGATGTTGGGATGTAGACCAAACACATGACAATGTATTGTCTGTGAAGCGGTTCACCATGTTTCATGCTAAATGTTTTGGGATGTTAATGATGTGTTCACCAAGGACCTGAGGAGTTCTGCAGTACATACCAGCTGGCTGGCCATGTTTGTGGTGTCCACCATGTGGTACACAGCTGTCATATGGGCATGTCTTTATTTCTGATGCTACTCCAGACTCTCTGAGATTACTTACATGAGATTATACCAGTGACGGGTTTGGTACAAAATGTCTGTCAAGGTTGTGGTGTCTGTAGGGAGGTTCTCTCTGGGTAGGGGATTTTTTTCCCTTTCAGTAAAGCTAAATAGCTGTTAATCCCTGAACGGGTGTATCACTTTTTTTTTTGAAAGGATTGACTGCCCTTTTAATTAAAGTATTGAACTCAGTGTTGGCACCCGTAAAATTAACTGTGTGTTTTCTGCAACCTTGATTAAAGTGCTTTAGCTCTTTGTGCCTCACTTCTTTTCCACATGCGTTAGAGACTCTTTAGACCTTCAGAACATAGTTTCTATCATTATGTGTTTGTATAGTGCCAAGTGTGGTGGAGTCCTGGCCAAAGTTCTATTCAGTGGAAGCTATCCTTAATTCAAGCATTCAGCCTCCAGCATGTGCTTCCTACTTTAGACTCTGGACTATTCATCTGGGTGGTATAGAGAAATGCTACGCACTGTTAGTTATGTGTAAATAATATCTGTGCCTTACAGAGCTTGTACAGCAATTTAAGATCCTTGTGACCCTTTTTGTATAAAAACATAGATAGTTATTACAATGTATAAGGATACTAATGGTGACTTTAGTCACGTTGAGCCCAGAGGTAGAAGTTGTCACTCCAGTAAGCGGGAAAGGGGTATGATACTTCAGTCAACTGGGAGAACAGCAAAACTGTCTTTTTTTTTTCTTTTTTTAGAGCTGGTATTGTACTTATTTAGAGTACAATATCTGGCTACACATGCTGTATCTATGGCCAAAAATATAATCCTTGTGCTTATCTCATAGCTGAATGATATTCAGTGTGGTGTGGAACCTTCAGAAATCTTAATCTTTCCAAATGTGCTGATTGGGGTAGGTTCATTAGCCCTCAAGGTATGCTAGTATACAGCAGAGGGTGCTTATATGAAACAAGCTTTCCATTAAATATATGGAGAACTATCTAACCTGGGGAATGGCAACTTTGTTCTGAAATCTAGCATTCTAGCTCTGGTCTGCTTTAAGAAATGGAGGTGTCCCATCAAGATGAATGCGAATTGCACACACGTGTCTGACAATGGAAACTTGTTCAAAAGTTTTCTGGGAGCATCTACTGAGTATATATTGTGGTCTTGAATCAATCTTTTTTCCATAAGTGGGAAATACTATTTCATTCTTTAATGTTTCTTTTGTTGTACGTAAAGCTGTGTTTTCGATATCATAACTTCATTCTTAAATTCTCAAATAAGAGCAAAACAAGTGAACAGTAGCTTTCAGGATCACTTTTTTTTCCCCTGAGGGCTTTTTTCTTGACTGAAATCTTCTGAAACTTATTTTGTTGCAAACACTGGGGCCTGATTTTTCAGCTTTTTCATAGTCATGTATTTTTAGGCTAGTAGTTTCTTGGGTACAAATCATTGCAAGTGCAATTTATTAGACACCTGAGGAATGGACTGCACCTAGAAGTCACATACTTTAGTCATGCAGGTGATGAAAATTGGTCTAAAACCTAGCCTACTGTGCCATCATTCAGTAGCTGGACAGAAGCCCACTTACCTCCTCACTGAGCAGCAGCTCTTCAAAGGAAACCGCAAGTGTCAGAATGTACCTTTGGTCCTTAATTTCTTTTGCAAGTGAGAAGTAATGCTTTGGATGTAAAATACATTGCTTGAAGAATAGCACAAAATGCTTCACAATACTTAATAATGTGTTGTGGGAGAAAAAGTGAGAACAGAGGTCACTGTGGCATTAACTCTTGACTGCACTAATTTAATTTTTCTCAGTCTTGGACTTACTGTTCCTGGGACCATCTAATGCTCTAGTTTGTATGGAGGAAAAATGTATTGATTGTGCCAGGGGCACAAGATGTATAATTAGGTTTAAAAATGCAGTATCATTCCTCTCTGTAAAGCTGCTTCTGATATTTTGTCCCAGTTTCTTGGATCACAGTTCAGAGGGCATTACAAGGTCTTGCTCTGATGCACCAACTTACTTTTTCTCCCAAGAAATGCTTTATTGGGTTTATAAACTATTTTTCTTAACTCCATAAAACTAGGGCTTGACTTACAGGGTGGTGGTTTTACAGTTTTAGAGCTTGTGCAACATAAAAAAAGACATTTTTACCATGACATCCTCATTACACATGAGCTTCAATGCCTTATGTAGCACAACTGCAACGTTCCTTCTGAAGGTAATGATCCCCGGCTCATACCTGTGAAAGAATTAAAGCAAACATTTAGGCATGTCTGGGATCCATTATGTAATTAGAAAAAACTTTCAACTTTGCTGACAGCAGTCTTTTATTTGGCTCTTGAAATGCAGGAGGTAGAGGTAAGAACTGATGGAACTGGCCTATTCCTCCCCCTCCCACAAAAGCTCTATAAAATTCAGCAGCTCTGAAATGGCAGCAGCACGTTGCAACCCAGCAGTGCTTTTGCTTTGCACGAGCGTGCTTTGAATGATGCTGCCATGCGTCTCGGTGGGCAGCCTAAGGTAGCTCTGCTCTCTGGGCATACTACTAGAAATTTTACCTGCTGCTTCTGTTGTTTTGTAATTGTGCATTTCCTCTGATGAAAGGAGAACAGAGGGGGTAATTTATTTCTTACATAGTAGCAGGTATTTCTTTACTTCTTACCATGAAGGAGTGAAAGGTTGTAATTGTGAGGTGGAAAGTCAGCCTCTGATCTTCAGTTAAAAGCTGGTCATCAAAAATGCTTACGTACAGAATTTGCAATGCTGTGTGCCTGCTGTTGGTAGAAATAACAGGTGAAAAACTCACTTTGGAAAGCGTTAAACTAATTTCTAGCTCAACAATTTCAGTGCTAATCTGGGTGTGTAGTCCTGAATCAATAATGCCATATAAGGTGATCTAATAAAAGATGCTTACCTCTCTCTACAAACTTTGCTTTTGCTGTTCCCTAGAAAGATTCAGCAGCGCTGCTGATAGAATGCATCAGGCTTAACTAATTACTTTCATTGTGTCAGATGGGTGCAGAATGGGAGCTGTGTTCCCCAGAAACCATCGTATGGCAGTGGTGGTTGAAAGTTAGCTTCTAAAAAAGCAGAAATAGTACCTGAAATTGATGATAGATTGAAGATCCAGTCATCTTGACAGACTTCTCGGGCTGCTAACATGAGGAATGGGTTTAATTTTTTTTTTTAATCACAGATTTTTAAAAAGAATCATAGATACATATTACATTGGCTTACATTGTTAACATAAAGAGATTATAAAGGAAGAAGTTCAAACTGCAAAAGTGATGTTGAACTTTAGATTTAGAAACGGATTTTTTTTTTTTTAATTTTAAAACCAAAAATTATGTGGGACAGTAGAAAGCACTATAAAAATGCAAAGACTAAAAAAGAGCAATCTTAGACGAGATTTCTTACTCTTACAAGAAACATGTTTCAGCTCAACTTGAGATGTCATGTCCTTAACTTAAGGCAGACATTTAACATGAAATAATGCAAAAGGTCCTTGCTTTCATGTTTACTTATAGGTGCTCCTTGTTGAAACTGCTGCTCCCATTATTTCGTCTAAATCCAATCGGTGGCTTGCTCAGGTCAGAGTGTTTTCAACCTCAAAAATTCATCTTGCCCTCCTCAAACAAAGGAGGAGGTCCTGTGCTCTAGCCATCTCCTGTTTTGCAGAGTGCAATGGACGTTTGCTGATATGTCTGGTTGTTATGGGTTTGTGTGGTGCAGTTTTCTTTGGTAGTGGGGGAGGGGGCTGCAGAGGCGGCTCCTGTAAGAAGCTGCTGGAAAATTCCCCAGTGCCAAAATGTCGGCCCCGCCTCTGGGAGGGGAGTGACAGTGGCAGCGCCTCTGGGAGAACATATTTAAGAAGGGGAACCGGTAGTGTGGGGGTTGGGAAACGTGAGAGGAACATCTCTGCCTATACTGGAGTCAGTGAAGAAGGAGGGGGAGGAGGGGCGCCTGAGGAGGCTGATGGCCCTGCAGCCCGTGGTGAGAAGGCAGGCTGTCCCCCTGCAGCCCATGGGGGTGAGCGGTGGAGTGGAAGCTCCCGAAGATGGCTGTAACCCCATGGTAAAAACCGCGCTGGAGCAGTGTGAGACTGGAGAGCAGCCCGCGGAAAGGACCCGCGCCAGGGAAGTTTGTGAGGAACTGCAGCCCGCGGAAAGGAACCACGTTGGAGAAGTTGGTGAAGGACTGTCTCCCGTGGGAGAGACCCCACGGTGGAGCAGGGGACGAGTGAGGAATCTTCTCCCTGAGGAAAGGAGCGGCAGCGACGATGTGTGGCGAGCTGACTCAACCCCCATCCCCTGTTCCCCTGCGCCGCCAGGGGGAGGAGGTAGAAAGCACTGGGAATGGAGCTGAGCCGGGAAGGCGGGAGGGGTGGGGGGAGGTGTTATGATGTTTGGTTTTCCTTCCCAATACCCTTGTGTTTTGTTTTTGATTTGATGTGTAGTAAGTGAAATGGAATTTGTTTCTTCCTCAAGTTGAGCCTGTCTTTTGCCCGTGCCCATAAGTGGGGAGTGATCCCTCCCAGTCCTTGTCTCGACCCACGAGCCTGCCCTTGGATTTTCTCCTCATCCCAACGTGGCCAGGGGCGGGGGGTGAGTGAGCGGCTTCGTGGTGCTTTGTTACCGGCTGGGCTGGAACCGAAACCATGACACCGGTGATGAGGCTGGTGGAGCAGGACAACTTCCAGAGCAAGTGGGTGTTTCCCAACTGTTTTAAAGGTTTGGTTTTCCTCCTGATGGAAATCCCTTGCATTGCAATGCAATCCAATCCAATCCAGTGCACAACTGTCTTTGCAGTTGGAAATTTGTCTAATGTTTACATCTTCTTTCTGATTCTCAGTAGCTTTATCTTGTCATGTTGTCAAAAACTGCAATGTAAATAGAACCCTCTTTAAGGAGTCAGTAATTTGTCTTAATGAAACTGACTTTAATATATATCAGACAAATATTTCTGGTATTACTGATGGGATTCTGCTGTATTTCCACATTCTGCATGCTACTTGAATATCCAGGGTGAAAACAAAGCAGGTAATTTGTTTTGTCCCATAAGTACTTGAAGACTGATACCGTGTCTCTTAGTCTTTTTTTGTTCTAAACAACTTCAATTTTTCAGACATTCTGTTTCTGACATGTGTGTTCGTTTTTTTCTCTTATGCAGTCTTTATATTTTTGATGAGCAGTTTTCAAAACAGGATATAGTATCTGAGCTGAGATTCGTCTGCTGAATACAGTACATATTTCTCACAGTACCATTTTGTTTATATGTACATTTTTTTCTGCACCATGGTGTTTCTGCCTGATGTTTAGATTCTTCAATTATAATTCCACTATTTGTCTGTACGTTTGGTATCAGACACAAGGTATTCCCAGTGTCTGGTTTATGCAACTGATTAATCTTGACTCAGATTAAATCTTGCATTTTTCCACATTGAGTTGAATCTTCCCTCCTCCCTGCCCCAAACCATTTCTACAGTTTTTTCTCTCCACTGTGCATAGCAAACCTCTCCACTCCCTTTGTAGCTCTATCTGGCTTAGTGTTAGCTGTGTGTTTAAGAAGCATACTACCTACTCCGTCATTTGAGTTATTCAAGAAAATACTAAATAAAGCATAGCTAGAACAGAACCAAGCAGAGCCTGGCTCAGTGCAGGAAACAACGATACCAGCTTGGTCAGTTTGATTTTTCTTTTTTCCACCCAGCTTTGCATGTACATTGAGATGAAGAAATGTCCTGAAAGGCCGCATCAAAACATTATTATATCATGATACTCCTGCTCCTGTCCTTGTCACCCTGTCTACTGCTTTTGATAATTTAGGGCATGAACTACATTTGCTGCTTTTCCCCGATCTGTGTAACCTGTCTGTCTGCTGTTGCAGGAAATAGGCTGCTTTGACGTGATTTGCTCTTGAGAGACCCATGTTGGCTATCAGTCACCTCTGTCTCTTGCTTAAAATGTTTGTGTAATGATTTGTTCCAGCATTTTTCCAAGAACTGAAGTTAAGTGAAAAGGCAATTGCAGCAGTCTCTGAAATGTTCAGATGCTAAATACCCTATGATGCGATGTATCTGGGGCAGTTCAGCTGTAACAGTGGATCCATTTATATACCCCCTAACTCTTCTTTCCCAATGCCAAGGTGAAATTGTACCTTTTTGTCTCTGATACTGGGTTGTCCAACTATGCCATTACTGCTTTCTCAAACTTGTCACTTGAGTTTTGTGGGTAATACATCTAATTAGCTAAAATGTGTTCCAGAGAACAAAGTCTCCAGCAAAACACTGGCACTAATAGGAAGCATTTAACATGAAGTGTACAAAACTTAGTGTAATTTTTGGTAGTGCAGCTTTTGGCCTCTTGTCACTGCGTATTATTGTTGTTTTGTGTTTAAAAACAGAAGTACAAATAGCAAACAACATGGTTTTGTTAATTAAAAACTGTTTTGTAGAATTAAATATGAAATAGCCTTTCTTTCAGGGCTCTAGCAGTTCCTGAAACCACTCAGTGCTGTGTTTCTCTGCAGTGGTTGAAATATGTCAGGCAGGTGTTTCAAAAGTCCTTATGCTGCAGGGAAATATACTCTGATGTAATCTGCCTAATTTGACTCTTTGAATTACTTTCAAGAACACTTGCTGTTTGTAATGGAAATAGCTCACCAACCACTTCAGAGAGGACTTTGTAATGTGAGCTGGTAAAACTCTGCAGGTGTAGCGGGTTTTTTATTTTATTTAACATCTTAGGTTTGTTTACTTTAATGTGTTCCTGAAAAAGTGACATAAAAGTGGTTTAACAAGTCATTTTTCATTTGAAAAATGTTTTCTTATTAACAAAGTTAACATCCAGTATTCTGCAATAGAACTACCGACTCCAGGAAACCACATTTTGCCCAGGAGAGTATGTTTCCTGAGGCTGAAATTCCCCAAAGACACTTGTTTGGGATTGTACATACCTGAGGCATTTTGGCATGAGCATCAATTAAAAAAATGGGAAATGGTGTTTTCCTTGCTAATTCTTGGCTACTGAATGGAGGTTACCGAAAGCCCTCTGTTTTACCGAAGCTCTGCTTTAATTCCCGCCCCGCCCCCGTCAATCTAAGTTTATGAATTAAACTGGGATTGCCTCAGGAGAAAGATCCTGAGATGTCAGAGTTCATGATCTGAACTATGGAGTTAAGCAGTTGTACTTGGCCAACGGTTGTACTTTCTGAGCGAATTGTCATTTAGAGAAGTAGAAAACCATCTGTGATGCTAACTTGAAGATGATGTTCAACACATAATGCCATTGTAGTAGCAACACACAAACCCATTTAAGCTAGAAAAAAACAAATGAAAACTGACAATGACCAGCTGGTGCAGCCATTGGTTTCCAGGTACGGCTTCATCATGCCAGTGAAAATTTATTCCCAGTTTGGTTAGTGTATTAGTTAACTTGATTGGCACGTACACTGTTAAGGCTGTATTTCAGTAGAGATAAAAAGATTAACAAAATAACGTGTGCTGTTTCAAGGAAATGCTGTTTTACGTGATATTTTGTCGTGGGACTTAGCAGGGATAGCAGATTTCAGTAGATTTTTTTTTTTTTTTTAATGGGCCCTTGTTGCAGTTCATTGCTTGTGTTGCTTCGAATCACTCCAAGTTCAAATATACAAATGCTTATGTAAAGTTTCAAACGCCTGCCTTTGCACCTGCCGAGGTTCAGAGCACTTCTCATTGGTACTGTGTCAGGCTCAGTAGTCAGTTTTAAACATTCATAAGGTGGTTATTTCAGAACTTAAAGCACAGCTCTCGTTTTTCAGTCAAGGCTACCATTTGTCCTTGCCAAGTCTGGAGTTTTAAATCAAAGCCATTTTTGAATTATCCAAGCACCAAAAAAAAAAAAAAAGATCTGAAAAATAAAGTTGACAGCTGTGAGGTTTTTTTTCCACATTCGTCTACCTCAGAAACAGCTGAATGGGTTTTATAAGACTTTCCAAAAATATCCCCCTCTACGCTAAGGGCAGAGTTAGTTAAACAGCAGAAAAACTTAGCAAATCTACTACAACTCACTTTCTGTTTTGACAACTCTTGTCTCTTCCTAATTTACTGATTGAGGTAATGTACGCAAGCATGTTTTGTTTGTACTAGAATTTCAGGGATGGCTGCTCTTCATGTAAGTATCTGTGTTTACAAAAAGGTTAGTTGCAATTCATTATTTTCCAGTGCAAGAAGCGTGGTGTTAGTCAGAGGTCAAACCAGTGACTGGAGCAGTCACAACTTGTGAACATTTTCTAGCTGAAGTTAAAACTTGAGGAGTGACCCACAGACTGAAACAAGTCCGACCAAAATATAAAGTGAACAATGGCGGTTGAAGAAAAGTCTTTGTAAAAAAAAGTTAGTTTCATTTTCTGAAGAAAAAAGAATAGTAATTTGCAAACATGATGCTTAGGGAAGGAAGAACAGCTAGTATTTCCCACAGAACAGTTCTGCCAGCTCCACGTGTGCCCAAAAGGAAGACATTTCTGTCCCATTAGTTAATTTAATGGGGAGTTTACGAAAGGGTCACAATGAGAGTTCACACTTGCTTTGTACTTCAGTGACATTGTGTGGTGTGTAACAACTATTTTCATTTGGCCGTTGTCCCTGTGAGCCACGTGCGCATGCCCCAGGATTGCCGCGGTAGTTCTAATTAGGTGGAATAAAGAGTTAACAGCAAACAGTGCCCCCGTTGCGTTCCCTTTGAATGAGCCGTAATGAATTTATGCTCTATAGTATGATCACATAAGTGGGAAGCCATAATGAATTAGCTGGTGGTTGTTCCTGCAAGTGTGCATTTTATTACAATAGGCACATCTGGGGAGCACCTCGTGCTCTGTAGTATTCACAGAAAAGGACCTGCATTCCGAACCATAGCTGATTTTGACTTGTAAATCTGTTTTTATGAGGTGTATGTATGTGCCTGCCCCAGGAGAGTGAATGCTGTTTCCAAATGGGCATTTGGATACCATATGCTTAGCAAATGCTGGCTATGACTCAGTAAAAGTGAAGTTCATCCTCTTGGTAAATGCTGTAGATGGTCTTAGTGAAAGGTTTATCTCTGTAACATGCTTTGAGAAATGATGAGCGATAGATGAAAAGCCTCAGTTGGTGTCTGTGATCCAGTCTGAAATTTAAGCTGCTCAAGTCTTGCAACTGAGGTTCATAGCCATCTGAAGTATTGTCTTTCTATGTGTTCAGTCAAAACCACCCTAATGTCAACAAAAATATTCCTGTGTGGTTCAGGTCACGTGAGTTTGGCCTTATAGGGGTTTGATGACTGCATGGCAGCCTTAGTATTTCATTTATAAATTTAATCTAATAGCTTCATTTGTAGAACAGAACTAAAGCTGCTCTTTAGATTCAGCTTGATTAGGGACTGTGGTATTTCAAAACAAAAGTCAAAGCATGGTTCCTGGGAACATACAAAGCTGGGGAGCATGAACTGCTGGACAGTATTCTTTGTCTTGGCAAAGTCTGTAGTAGATAATTTAATGGCTCCTGCCAGCCACCCCTAGAAGGATTCAACTGTTTCAAAGGGCATAAAGACAATATCGCAAAATTCATGGCATGAAAGAACCAGATTGTGAATGTAAAATTGGCATCATTAGGACATGCAGTCTAAGACTTTGGTGCTTTTTTCCCTATGGCAGAGTTAATAAGTTAATGAGCACCGAGTCGGTGTGCGAAGGGTCAGAGAGACGCCTGTCCTACTGCTCAGAGCAGGAAGCATTTCTATGGGAGTTAATACTGATGTGCTGGATTTGGGGGGTGGAAAGATCTACAAAACTCTCTAGTCTCATTCTTCCCTCCCTTCTCTGTGTCTGCATTCACCCTCTAAGTAATTTTGTACAGGCAGCTCCAAACCCCCAATCATTTCAAGACGCAGTGGTATAGCACGCGGCTGCCTTTTGTGACCAACCATGGGTCACAAAGCACCGCAGTGGGGACAGATGCCCTCCAGGGATGCACTGGCTCAAAGGCTTCAGTCTCAGGCAAGTCCCTGGGGTTGGGGACGAGGAGGCAGTGAGGTGGCAGCAGCTCATGAGAGTGAGCGTGAGAAGGGTGTTGACCCAGGGACTGGTCTGTTCCTGCACCTCTGTGGGAAGCACTGGCCAATTTAGGTGCTTTTTCTCAAGAACAAGGTATGTTTTCTCTCTCTTGAATATGGTTAGACTGGCTTATTGCAACTTACTGCATTAAGGTGCTTGCTTCAGTGATGTCAGCTCTCTCACCTGCGAATCTATTCCTTAATGTCACTGCTGATAAAGAAATTGGATCAAGATCTTAACTTCCATTAAGACAGAAGGTATCTCACTCTTTCATTTGCTGGGGAAAACGTGACACAAGAGTAGCAGTAGTGTCTAGAAAGCAAAAAGCAAGGAAACAATGATCCTAAACATACTGTGAACGCTTGGGCCTGGCTGTAGTGTAGCTGGTGAACAGGTTGAATAACTTAATGTGGTTACCAGGCCGGTTGTGCGAGTGCATGGAAGCTCAAGTGGTTTTTGGTGTAACAGCTCTGCTATTTTTGTAGTTGTTTTCATGACAGTGGAAAACAATGTTGTATAAAGAAATGATGAACCACATGGGCAAATGCAAACATCTATTTACATGTGTAAATACATGTTTTGTCAGCCAAGAGGCAAAGAAAAAACCTTACTGCAGTCCCACTAAATGACATGAGGAAATACGCAGCTCCAGGGTTTGCTTGTTCCAGCCAGAGGGAGGATCTCCTCTCTAAATCCACCTTGGTGGCTGCTTCAAGTTCTGGAGGAATGAATTTTTGAGATACTTGCAGTCCGTGTCTTTAGTATAGTGCAGAGTATTGGGGAGTCTTCTGGGTATTGACATACACTGAGAATTTCCATAGAATCAAGGAGCAAGGGTGAAAAATAGAATTTATCCTTAGGGAAAAAAAAGAAAATTTTGAGCATTATTAAATTTTTTTTCTGGGTTATGACCAAAAGTCCATGGGTTTGTGTCTTCCAGGTATTACTGAGCAAATTGCTAGTGAGAGCAACTTGGACTCAAAACCATCCCTGCCAAATTACTCTTAAGACTTTGATTTAATTTTTTTTTAATTGACTTTTCACTGTTTTGTGACTTGACAACATGTTGCCATGTTGAATGATTCTTCATTCTGATTATGAAAATACCATTTTCTGAGCCGTGAGGTGATTTCTAGTGACACCAGGGAACTTGTTGCTGTTGGCATAAGGTTGAAGATTTGTTTGTTCAGTTATTTCGGATAATTTTGTCATAGGAGGTGGCTTTCTGGTTTTCTTGTTCCAAGAGGTGACCTTCTTGGGCATCTCTGGCTTCCTGGTAGGTTTATCCAGGATGCTGCTGTATTGAGAACATTGAGATCCCATACACTAGAGCATATGTTGACCGTCTGCCCATTTAAGAGCTTTCCACATGTCTCATGCAACAAGCAGATCCACACTTAGTGTGCTAAAAAGCTTGTGTATGATGGCTAACTCAGGCTTGATCTCTCGTTGATGCCCACACTGCAGTGTTACAGCTGGGTGGCTGCGTTGTGCCAGCTAGCGATTGCTTGGTGTTAGCACTGTAGCTGCATCCATAATCCCATTTTGGAAGCATTTTTCATTTTCACAGTTTGTTTGCTCTGGAAGGGATACTCTGAGCGGGCAGGGGTTTTGTGTAGCAGTTTTATAAAACCGAAGTCAGTATAAAGATTGAGTAGTTTCTCTCATCAGGATGGCTTGCCTCAGGTCTGACTTGAGGCTCAGCTGTGGACAGAATGGAGTTTTTCTGCCCTGAGAATGAGGGTCTGGGACAGGCACTGGTGTTTTACTGGGATTTTAATTGCGGAAAGGGGAAAGTCAGGCTTTTTGTCCCCACCACCCTCACCATGATAGGACCCTGGCTGTTGCTTGTGGTGGGGTCTGAGCCTTGCTGTTCTCCATCAAGCGATGGCTATTGCTAAGCCCAATGTGATGCCTTTTGCTGCTGAAGCAGTAATCAGCCTGGTTTTCCATGGCTCTGGTGTAAAGAAGACAGGCACAGGTCAAGGCGGAGCAAGTGTTGCTGACTTTCATGAGTTTCACATTTTTCTCTGGTTCTTTGAAGGCCCTGTATAGAGAAATCACGTGCCTGTGTGCCCCTGTTTTGCTTAAAATAAATTTTTATCCCTCAAAGATGCTTGAGAACAAAAGCTAAGAAGCATCTTTGGGTTCAGCAAGCAAAGGACAAGTACCGAAAGTACAGTTACTTTTTTTCTGAAACTTGTGACTGTGAAGGCAAGTTTTTGGTGTTTTGAAACCTGATGTTAATTAAGTACTTTTGGTTGCCATTGCTGGGTGAGTTGCTCTTTCTTTTAGTTCCCCATCTGAAAAATGGGGATAAATATTTTCCTACCACATAGAAAAATCATTTTTAAAATGTACAAAGTCCAGATACCAAGGTAGTGGAGACCATATAAATATCTAAGATAAACACACTTACACCAGGATTGGAAAATGCATTTTATTTCTAGCAATATTCCTTCTGTCCCTTTTAACAGGCCTGGTAATTTGCAATATTTCAGTGTTGAGAAAGCCATCAAGGCAGATTAATAACACTGTAGATGTTTTATTTTTTTATGTGGGCAATATAATATCATTAATATCTGTCTCCTCTTGGCTGGCTTCGTGTGGATTTTGCACCAAGCACTACATTAAAAAGAGATTACCCTGCTATGACCCACTGAGTTTCCCTTTCCACCCAAAAAAATTCAGGAGAGAGCCAGTATGCTTTAGTTCAAATATAAATGGATGCGCTTCACCAGTGCTCTGGTATGCTTTGTAGTTTTAAAAATAAAATTAGAATGCAATGCAAAATGTCTGCATTGCTACAGCACTGGGGCTGCGGTAGCCCTGATGGAGGAGAGCGCCAGGGCTCGTTCCTCTTCTGCTGAGCCGGCGTGTGCTTCCGTGTGGGCTTACCAGCCCTTTCTGAATGGGGTTTAGCTCCTACGCCACATTCTTAGAAAATAACAGTCTGGTCCAAAGCCAGGGGCAGACCATGGCAGCCTTCCCGTGGATTTCTAGGGGCTCTGGATCACGTCCTTTTTGTAGAGAGGTCAGGGTGGCTTCTTCAAAGGTTTCTATGGCAACCTAAAAAAACACAGCAACATAAACTTTGTTATATTAGCCTTAAAATCCAGGGAGAGATGTCAGAACTGGAAGGTATGCATTTGAATTCTCAGTCTCCAGGGTATCCAGGGATTTGCTTTGGGTTGAACTTCATCCTGGTTTCCTAAATACTCATGTGCAGCGGTCTCTCTGGGCAAACCTCCCCTCTGTCCTCTGCAGCAGATGAGGCTTTGCAGGGGGGAGGCAGAGGGAAATAAAAACTTCCCCAGCTGAGAAAGGCTCTAGTGCCTCACCTTTTCTTGCCTGTAAATAGTGAGTCAGTTTGCTTTGTTATTTTTACTGGTTGTACTGTCAAGAGATGCAGGATGGGTGGTGGGGACCATAGCATCTTCCACTCCTGTGGCCATCAAGCCAAAGCTCATCTGTAGGAGTCAGGAAGCAGGCATGCTTCTTGGAGCTTTAGTGGCTATGGGAGCTTGTTACGTTATGCGGAGGATAGTTATTTCCTCTTGTCTTAGGAAAATTGCTACCCAAATGGGCTAGATCTGGGGTTTCAGCTTTCAGCCTGTGTCAGTTTTCTTTTTATATATCTTTTTAGATATCTTACTGTTTGAGCTGGAAACTTTTCAGAAAATATTTTGGGTTTAATTACAAAATTAAAAAAATCCAGGTTATGAAATGGAAACTTTTGACAAAATTATTTAATTTAAAATTGGTTCTATATATACTTCAGTACTGCTACAGATACTTCCACAACTGAGCATTTTGAAAATTTCAGAATTATTTTAGCAGACATCTTAAAGAATTGTAGCTTTGAAAATTTTAGAATAAGTATAATTTCAATGAATTTGAAATTATTAGTGAGAAATGATTCTTATGATCTGAAATTATTTTTCTTCAGGTTATTATTTAGCAAAGTATTTTGTCTTTTTTAAAACTAATTTTTATGTATGAATGTTCAGGGTAGAAACTGTTTTGTCATCTTAATCTTTTGTGGGTCGGGAAGTCTGTTTCCCATTGGTTCTGGCCATTGGACAGCTGTTGGAAGGTGCTTTCCGTCCCCATAGGCATGGGTTTAAACTTCACTGTGCAAACATAGCAGAAAATGTCTGATGTTTGATGAAGAGTGAAAGAGTTGGTAAGCGTCTCCCCAGGAAGTATGTAGCCAGCTACTAATGCTTACTTTAAAATGAAAAAAAATTTTGTAAATCTAGCTAAATGGCAGAGATTTTAAATAAAACCATTCTTCTAGTATTATTCTTTTCCTCAATCTTGGAGAGAATATTTATTTTTTCTTACAATTTTCTGCAGTAAAAAACACCCTCTTACCTGCTTTTTCCTTTACTGAGCTCCTGCATGTGGCTTCATAGTTTGCGGATGCAATAAATTCTGCTCTTACTCAGGCCATGTACATACCCAGTTGGCCATGTTTTATGGATCAGTCAAGAGTTCAGATACCTGAGTTAACTGCATCTCTAGCCTGGCAGGTACTGAAAATATTGAAGCTGGAAAAATGTGAATTTTAGGCCTTTCCTCCAAGGATTGCACTGACAGAGCTTTTTCTTGTGTGGAGAGTGGAGCTCACGACATGGGAGCAAAGAGAGCTGAGAGGGCGTCCTCATTCATAGCACAAGGAAAATGAAGTCGATATCTCCAAAATGGAGGTTCCTAGGAAGAAAACCCCTTTGCTTTCTAGAAACAAGGGCAGCTGACCTTCTGCATGGTGGGTGATTGAGCAGTTTGGTGGGGCTCGTGGTGGTTTTCTTTTAAACCTGGCAGTCTGGGACTTGGAGATAATACTTCATGCGCTTTGAGGTATTTATGGAAGGCAATCACAGGAGGAAATCCTGTCAAAAATTTGTTGCTGAGGTGTGCCTACCTCTGAGGTGTAATGCAATAGTTGTTTAAACACGTGGTGTCACAGCAGGGTGGGTTATGTAGTATAGAGTATCCAGTGTAATGTATACTCGGCACGCGGACTCGTACGTGCTTAGCTCAGAGTAGCGGTGGCCCATCAACAGGAACTGGCTGAAGCCCAAGCCTGGGTTCCAAGGGCTTCGAGTTATGGGGTGTGCCGTATTCAGATCCAGACATGACTTTAGACTTGAGCCTATATCTAGAAAAATTAACTGTTAAGAGTATGCCTGTGAAGTCCTTTGGGATTCTTCCAGCTGTAAGTACTAACCATGAACGGTTCCTAACATTGCAGTCAGGCTTGAATTCCTTCTTCTAATACCATACAGTACCAAGCAATGAGGGGTGGCTTTTTGCAGTATGAGAAACATTGCTGTAGTTCTGAGGTAATAGAAGAAAAACAGTATTTTTCAATCAGCGCACTTGAAAGCATATACTTTGCTATACTGTGAGTCTCATAACCTTGATCCGGTTTCTCTGATCGAGGACCAGTGTGATTATTAAATGGCTTGGTGTAGTCTGACACTGTGTTGACATTTTGTGTCACTCACACCTTTTGTCATTGCTGCCTCTCTGTATCACATTTCGGAAGAGGATGCTAACAAAAGCAAACCCAGATTTCTTTGCACATGGAAGATGTAAGTTGCCCAGTTTTCAGTAGAAATGTGTTTATCCTTGTTACCATTGCATTTGTTTGGAGGTCTGTCGGGAACATCTCTCAGGGTTTAACTGACCTTCTTCTTTCAGTTGAAAGAAAACAAACACACAGAGAAAAATTTTCCTTCAATTACTGTCTTGGCTTCCATGTTAATAGAGACCTTTGTTATTTGCTACTTCAGATGGAAAGCTACCGTAAGGCTCATCGTAAATGTAGACCATTATTTATAGAAAGCTTGTATTTTCTATTCATTTTGATGCATTAATTTTCCCGCAGGCATCCATTAAGTTATATTTTACATGTAGCTCACTGGATGGCCCAGTTTTCACACTGGATGTTCATCAGAAACTCCCTGATTTCAAGCAGAGTTCAAATGAACTTCTGGGGTCCATGCTGCGAGTTGGTTAACTGTGCCCAAGACTGTATTGCAAATCAGGGGTTCAAACACATCCGGGATGCTTTCTTTCACACATTACCTGGCCTGTTCAGAGGTTGTATTTGCCGTGTTTGAGGCATGGCATGGATCATTTATTCTCAACAAAATATTTGAAAAGCTGTGAAATAGTTAATTACTATAGTTAAGGAAATTAGAAACTGTCAAATGAAATAACATATTTACAGAAATAGTCTGCCTCTGTTTTTCTTAGAAACTAAGTGGGCTCATCCAGGAAATAAAATAAATGGAAGTCACAGGTTGCAGGAGTCATTTTGATTGCTGGACTCTCTGGTCAAGCGTGATTATTTGCTAGGAAACATTAAGTAAGCCTGTTGGTAGTGAAGGTGTAGAGATCAGACTGCTACCAAATTCAGCATCAGCTGGTAGCAGCAGTGCAGGACGATACATTGAACTGGGGTTGTAGGTTTTGCAGGCAGGAGACTTCTTGTTCCCTTGTATTGCTATGAATATCCAAATGAGTTTTGATGATAATTACAGATGTTTCACCTGGTGTCGAGAATACCTTGAGGATTCCTCCAAATGTATTGTCATTTGCATTTTTTAAACTTTCCTGAAATAATTTGAGGGGATTATGAAAAACAGCAAAGTGGGTAGCTGTGATGTAAGGCTGGAGATGATGAGGAATTGACTGATGCAGATCAGAATAACATCATATGTTCAAAGAGGTTGGGAAGAAAAGGCAGAGGGCTGAGGATCTGCTATGAATCGTTTGAGATGCATACTAAATCAAAGAGGATTTGAATTTAAAATACTAGGATACAGCAGAAAAGGATGGGTTAAAATGTTTTGAAAATCATTCCCCAAAACTCGTATTTTGCTTCCCTTTAATGCAGACTTTTTTACATATGACATTGTGCTATGTTTCTGTCTTCATGGAGAACAATCACACAGCTTGCACCTTTCTGGGAAGCTGGATTAGACTTCAGACATGCAGTAATGAGTTCCAGTTTGGAAAGAATCTGCTTCATAGTTCTCAAGAGTCAGTATATATAAAACCCCCCAAAAGATTCAATGACTTTCATGTTTAGGAAGAACACACCAGTTCTCTGCTGCACTTCTCTGGTTCCGTTGATGTTAACTGATTTGTCTTGGCAAGTAAGTGGGGAGAATATGAGAAGGTAGCGAATTGCAAGTTTATGTGAAAAGCCTATGATTTTACTTTACCAGACAGGTTCTCCTTGTTTCATTTTCTATTATATTACAATAATTAGTCAATAGTCTGATTGCTGCAGTTGGGGATTAGTGTCAGAGACAATTCATCACAAGCTGAATATATGTTCTCTTGGATGTACCATATTTCTTTGCTTATAATTACACGTTCATTGTGCACACTAGTCGGAGGAAAAACTCTTCCTCATTGATATTTGGTTAAACATACTTGTACCAGATGTAGATTACTGTGGGTTTTTTTCCATCTGGGACAAATCAATACAGCTCTTAAAAACAGTGGACAGAGGGTATTTTGTACCTGTTAAGGTTGTGTATATTTCTAGTGTTGTTAATTCATCTAATCTCATTGGTGTTTTCTAGGCAAATGGCTTTTCTGTCAGTTTTAATATTTTTGCAGCGGATATGGAAGAACTAATGTTTAACACTTCATAGGTCAAGGAAAAGGCACAAGCCCTAGAACTGTGCACGGAAATTGTAATTCTGATCTAAAAGGTACAGCCCTAGAGATCTGCAAAAAAAGGTGAAACCATTTTGTCAGTGTTCAGCACTCTCTCGGAGCCTACAGCTCTGACTGCAACGTATTTGCGAGCATATTCTCCAAAGGCCTCAGTATACAGAGCCTTGAAATTATTTGAATACCTGTCCCTTAACTCTAAGCCCATGATACTGAATTGGGGCTCTCAGTTCTTCAAAACATCTCATAGCCTGATGTTCAGCTCTTTTCTGGGATTTGTTAATTCTGAGGCAGTTTGTATGGGCAATATTTGTAAACTTTTGATGTAACTGCCGTTTGAAGTCAAGCTATGCAGCAAGTTCACCATTGCAGGAGTCTGGTCCAGCTTTCCAGGAACTGTATTGGATTAGACCTGTGGAAGACAGCAGAAACAGCACAGCTTCACTGATGTGCTTAATGATGATGCTTTTTGAATTGATACGCCCTTGATTTGAAATAGTCTCCTGGATCATGTTCTCTTGGTGTCTGGATCCACTTCAGGCAGCTGAATCTAGTGTAACAGCAAGGTACGGATTGTGGGATAAGTTTTTCTTTATTGAAATCAAATTATATTTAAACAATGCATGGTGCCCTTTGGGATAAGGAGGCCCAGTAGTAATCAAAATAATATCCATATAATGATTCTTCTCTTACATATAAACTGTCAGTTTAAAACAAAACTGCTAAGGCTTATCCTCACCAAAGTATTTGCAGGTTGAAAAGCTGTACTTCAGTGTAAAGCTAGGGGTTCGGTGGAGAAATGAAGGAAGCCCTCCCCAGCTACAGGACGTTTCTAAAATGAGTTAAAAGACCACTAAGGCACTGGGTAGCTGAGTTTACCTCCCCTTCTTGACCTATTCCTTGAGGATTAGGTGTGTATCAGCTGCAGGAGGGATCTCACTGGCACTGGTGGGAATGCATGTTTGAAACATGGATTTGCGCTTTTGCTTATGGTATTAAAAAAACCAACTGTTTACTAAAGCCCCATAGGTGGGTTTCCGTACAGCAGCCTCACAGTAATCATTTCTGTCAAGAACATCTTCTATCAGTAATTCTGCGTAACACACAGAGGCATCTAGTGGAATAACAACATACTGCAGGTCCACGTGGTGTTAAATGATGGGCTCTTGGAGCTTGGAAAGTAGGTTTATTTTTCATGGAATATTAAATGCAAAAATACTAGGTTAAGAGATGCATGACACTTAACTGAAGTTGAATATTGAATTGAATATTTCTTTGAGAAGATTCCGTACTTTTAGCTGGATTCTCTTATTTCTCATTGCAGTCCTGCCAGGGTTGGGTGGCCTTTCTTGGACAGTAAAGAGCTTTAAGATGTGCCACACATTTGAGTGAATCTGAATTCTTTGAAATGCTTGTCCCACTGCCAAATCCACGTAAACTCCTACCAGCCCTGTGTAAAATGAGCATTTTTTTCTGTTTGATGCCAGTTAGGACTGTTTCACTAGGAATCTAGCTTGAGGGGTAGCTGCGGAGTAGGCTTTCTGGGGAGCTGTAAGCAGTGCTGTAGTGGGAGTTAGCTTGTCATAGCCTTTGAGGAACTGTGAGTTGGGAATCGGAGAAAGTACCAATATTGTTCTGAGCCTTGATTTTTAATTTCATGTGTGACTGGGAATTGTAGTTCACAAACCAATTAATTATTTCCCAAGTGGGATGAGGGAAGACCTAGAAATGGAGACCCAAGTTTCACACTTGCAGTTCAGTGACAGGCATTGCGAGGTCAGTAGCCTTACAGGTACAGAGGACTGGAGAAGCTTACTGTATGCCCAGAGTGAAGTGAAAGCAAGTGAGAAAAACGTGACCTCTGATCATCCTGCTTTTTGAGCTGATGCTGGGGTGAAGCAACACACTGCCTTGTACATAGCTTAAGGTTAGAGTGCTATTCCACTCCAAATTAGTTCTTCTACTGCACATGTCACCTTAATATTTGTATCAGAGAAGGACCTGAGGGTGAGAGATACTCATACATCAGAGGATTTCCACTGCAAAAGTTAAAGGATGGATCAGTGGGCTGGCATGGCCTTCAAAATACTGAAAGCTCAATTAACATTAAACATATTGAACTATTTTTGTTGTCAACCCAAATAAAGAAATAAATAAATTCAAGGTCAATAGCAAATGGATGTAGTAGAGCTGTAGATGCAGGACTGAGTAGCAATATGCTTTGTAGATTATGTGGAAGTTCTTTTCAAAAGAAGTTATTTCTGTGCTGGTGTTGGGAGGATTTGCAGTTGAGTCATTCTTGGGAACCTGCAGTAATCATCACTCAGTGGGCTAGGTCACAAAATTGCAGAAAAGCAGGAGTTTTTATTCCTTTTGTGTGTGAGGGTCCCTTTGTTCTGGCAATTTTAAAATTCCATTTCTAAGGTTAATCTCCAGTCTGAGAGAGAAAAATTACAAGTGTCAAATCCTGCTCAGGTCACTCATAAAAACACTACCATTCACTTCAGTAGTGCAACTTCTGAGGGTAAACTTAGCTACATGATTTCTTGCAATTATTCTTGAAATTAGCTGAGGCTCTGGGTATAAGTAGTGAGGAAAAAGTGTGACAGAGAAGTGATGCCAAGGAGAAGGTCAAGGAGACCCTATTAAGTTGGAAACTTAAACACATGGCCTAGTTTAAGTAGTACTTCAGTTGTTTTACTTAAGCACAGATGATCCCAGTGACCTCGGCAGAACCACCCGTATCCTTAGAGCACGAGACATCTGGAAGCATCTTGCAAAGTAGGGTTAGATAGAAGTCCTGTCCCACCAAAAAAACCCCAAAATCACACAACNNNCCACCCCCCCCCCCCCCCAAGGCTGTACGTGCAACGCTGCGGTCACAGGGAGCAAGACTTGGATTTGCTGATCTGGAAGCAAGATATGTATGTATTGCTTCATTTGTCAGGAGGCGAACGCTCCAGACAAAATTCAGTAACTGTGTGTTGTAATGAGCATCAGAAGAAGATAGAGAGCATTCTCCTTTAGTTTACCAAATGCCTGATTCGTGCTTTCTGTTTGTTTTCATTATCCTTCCTAAATGAGCAGTGCCCTGAAGTCATTGGTTGGGTGGCCTAACATAATTCACTGCTCCTTAATGCTTGACAAGTCTTGCCTTGCTCTGTGCTGGTAGGTATGTTGAAATAATAAATGATATACTGATGATGAAAACAATAATAGTTAGTTTTCTACCCATTAAGTTTCAAATCATGCTGCTCTATTGTAGATGATCATTCTCTCTGCTTGGTAGTGTGATAATACGAAATGGAGTCAAAGACTGATGGTAGCAGAGCCTGTAGTCTTCTCTCCAGAGGCTCTGCCAGCCTTCACTGGGATTTGTCCTGCGCCTTCCAATATTCTTGGTCTCATTTTAATGCCACTGTGGAAATTGATTTTAATTACACTTACTTTTAATAATGTGATCTCAGAAGGGGATGTAGGTGAAATAAAAAAGGCAAAAGAGAGAAGCAAATTAATATGATGTACTTTGGGGACAAGAGGATTGTTTTATCATTGGCATATGGGAAGAGAAGGTTAGAGACCTGCCTTAGCCAAAGGAAGTGGAGATAACAGTGCAAAGAAAGCGCGGCGACGCTCTCTGCTTACACCATAGCGGATGAACTGGCAAGGTTAAACACTGACACACTGTCCATCAAAGCTGTGTCAATTATAATGAAGTCAGAGAATTTCCTTTCACTGACCTTTTCAGGACTACAGATAGGCCTTTCCCTTTCACTTGTGATACCTTTCTCTTTCAGTTGTACAAATGAACAGTGAGTAACAAGTATGAGTAAAGCAGAATTCATAGCAGTAATGTTTCTCTGTTTTCTTATCACTTGTTTAAAACAAAACCCCTCAACTATTTTACCTTCTCGGGCTACATGTGGGTTGTATTTTATGTGCTCGTGGTTAATTTACTTTGGTACCTGTCCTTGCCTCTGTAAATTCAGTGTTCTGCAAATCCAGCTTGGCCAAAGGGAAGTAAACTGTTTTCAGACTTGAGCACTTTTCTGGGGCCTTTGTCAGAGAAGCATGATCCCTATTTTGCAGTTCAGAGCTGACCTAAAACACATGGATTGCACTGCAAAACAACTTAAAAATGTCCAACCTGGAACTCTCATCCTGGGTCAGATCCTCAGCAGGTGTGAGATGGCACAGCTTCATCTCTGTGCAAGGCTGCCGCGGCAGGTTATTTGAAGTCTTCTAAAACAAGAGCAAAATTCCTGCTGAACTTACTATAGTTATGAGTGTTTGTATTGTGATAGTGCATTACATGGTGTGTTGTCCCCAACTGTAGAGCCTGCAGTCCCTGACAGGGGTCTCCTCTGTATGTAACAAACAGGACCAAGTTTTCACCCCTTGTGGGAATCTGATTCTCATACATACTTGGACTCATCCTATGTTATGGAGGCAAGAAAAAATTTTGCTACTGACTGAATGGAAATCAGGTCTGGAGCAGGTGAAGGGAAACTGTGCACGTGTTTTGTGAGCACCTTGGTAGAATCTGTCTTAGCAGAAGACTGAATACCATCTCCTTTTAATGTTTTTACTGTAATGCTTTTAAACTCAAAATGATGTAGCATCCTCTCATCATTAATTTGCTCTCAAGTCCTGTGGGTTCACTCGTTTTGTTTTGCCTTGCCTTTCCTATATCAGCTTTTAATGCTTTGCACTGAGGTCCCATAGTGAGCTCTCCTGAACACCTCAGGGTTTACTCATGCTCTGGATATGTCTGTATTTTGTCTGCAGTAAAAGGTAAGAGTTGAAAACTGTGCAAACAGAGATCTCTGCAGTTTGCCTGAGAAATACTGGAGGATGGTTTCTTCCACATTTTTCATAGCATTTGGACTCTTGGTTTCACTACTAAAACTAGGAGAGGAGTTGTCTGAGGGCGGGGGAAGCTGCTTTTTTTTTGATTCTCCTAGACAGGGACCATGTGGTTTTCCAGCCTGAAGATTTGGGAACTGGATGGTTCCTGCCTTTCCCTGTGGGGCTGGGGATGTGCTGGCAGAACTGGTTCCAGGCAGGTGCCCTGGTTGAGCCTCAGCTGTACCTGGTCAGCATGGCAAGGCTCTGCCCCAGGGCTGGTGGGACGGGGATGTGGCTCATGCTGGCACTGGGTCGGTTCCAACCCACCAGCCTTGCAGCTGGTCTGCCTGCAAGGGAAGCGCTGATGGTTGTCTCTGTTCATGGCAGAAACCCTCTCATCAATGCGGCTGATATTTCTGAATAGTGAGCTGTGAAAAAAGAAAGATAGCGCCTGATTAAGCAGGCGCTTTGGTGCGTGGCAGGCAGTTCTGGTGGGGCTGCTGCCTAACGCACTCTGAGACGTACCTAGACATCCAAATCGCCTCTTTTTAAGAAGGCCAAATGCTCTTCCAGTTATTGTTCTGGGAAGCTCATGTCACTGGGTGTATAATTCATTTCGTTTGGAATTTCAGGGTCAGACATAAGTGTCGTTATCCACTTCAGAGGAAAAGCTTTAGAAAAAGGAGGGAGGAAGCTGAATTGATATTTGGAAAAANATTTCTAGCTAAAAAAAAAAAAAAAAAAAAAAAAGCCCTCACTGAATAGTCATTCCAGTCGGCTTCTGGCCAGTCTCGGATGCTTCTCTTCCAGAATGTCTGAGTATGAATGAATCACGACATGATCCTGGGAACTCTGCAGCCACGCTCGTTATTCTGTGCATGGCATCAGGCACCACCTGCAGATGGAGAGACTGGAAAACGTTGCAGTTTCTAAACTTCACCTCATTATAGCGCAGTGTACAATTAGACCTGTATAGGCAGTTCATAGCTCCCGGGAGAAGGAATAAACCAGCAGTATTGTAGAATTCACAACGCTATTTGATGTTGGTACTGAAGCTGCCTTGGAAAACTGATGTACTAACCAGGTTTTGTAAGAGGTCATGACCAGAAAAAAAGGCTTATGAGAGACAAGGAAAAAAAAGAAAAGATGAAGACTAATGGACTCTGATGGTTTGGGTTTTTTTAAATAATCAAAGCAAAACATCAGCAATATGAAATTAGAGTAACTTTTTTTGCCATTTACAGCATCTCTTTGTGGACCAAACATCTAAATTTGCCAAAGGATGTCCTTTTTTAGCACTGAATGTCAAATTCTTAGGATAAAACTCCCTAAATACAACCAAAAACCTTTTAGAGGTTGAATTCTTTTCCCAGGAAAGCTTGAGTAAGCCCCTTTGATAAAGAGAATTTGGCCATGAGCAGGGAGGAAATGTGCTTTATGGGTGACAGCATGAGCATAATGATTGGGATTCAGCCTTCTGCTCTTATAATTTATATGTTCTTCTGAAAAATAAAAAAAAATTCATGTATCTATTGTACCAGTCCGTTTGCTCTGAATTTGAGTGGATGTAAATTAATTCAGGAGTAGTCTTATTTATTTTATCATCTGTTTAAGTGGATTTGACATGTTTGGCTATCATATGATCAAATCTATGTCATTTCTCTGAATTACATTGGAGCAAGACTTACAGCTTTTTGTCTTGCTGGTCTGACAGGCCTGGCAACTTACTGGTGGGCATTGTTAATAAATGAACATTTAGAAGAACATGAAACCCTCGAGAAAAACACATGTTCATTTCAGCCCCTCCTTTTCCCTAGTCTAACTAGAAATTCTAAATAAAGCCTTGGAGACAATCTTCTGAATCCAGGTGGTAAAATGTCTCAGTGCTTTAATGTATAACCAGAAATGTTGCTAATGCTTGTAAAAAATCCGCTCCCATTTCAGAGTTCAGCCATGGGACTGCCTGCTGGATTAAATTCTGTAGATTAATTGTATGCTATTTGAGACATAATGATTCCTTATTTTAAAAGATCATCAGCTGTTGAGCTCACTGTATCAATGTATCATTTGGTATAAACTCAGTGGGTTTTGAAGTAGTTGTGTTGCCTAGTACAGAATATTTAAGTGAAACCTCACAATCATTTTGGAATTTGAGCTATGAGCTGTGTCATCTGGTGAGTATGCACCTGTTGCAGATGAAGTCCTTCCTCATCCTTATCCTCCTGGCTGGCCTCCTCACCAGGTGAATGTCTCACTATAAACTTTCTACTACAAACAGCAGTTTCGACCTGAGCACAGGCTCTGTTTCTCTGTGGTACCTCCATACAGTAACAAGTGATAGGACGAGAGGAAATGGCCTCAAGTTGCACCAGGGGAGGTTTAGATTGGATATTAGGAAAAATTTCTTCACCAAAAGGGTTGTCAGGCATTGGAACAGGCTGCCTGGGGAAGTGGTTGAGACACCATCCCTGGAGGTATTTAAAAGATGCGTAGATATGGCACTTAGGGACATGGTTTAGTGGTGGTCTTGGCAGTGCTAGGTTAACAGTTGGACTCGATGATCTTAAAGGTCTTTTCCAACCTAAAACATTCTGTGATTCTATTGTGTCAGTCCTCTTATTACTATCAAGGTGTCCTCTCCAGTCCTTGGTTTGCCACAGGATCCTAGGGCCCTTGAAAAAATTTTCAAGTTGGTGCCTTTCTGCATTCTTGGGTATTGTCCCTTTTATTGATGAGGAGCATTGTAGTCATCTACAGAAATAATCTTCTTAGACCTCTCCCTGCAATTGTCCTTCACTTCTCTCTTGTTGATCTGCATAGTAATCAATTTCTCCATTAAAGGTCATTGTTCTGCACTATCAGTCTGTGTCCTTCGTCCTGTCTGCTGTGCTGTCACATATCAACTTAACTGAGTTTTTTTCAGTCTGCTTTCCTTTCAACATGCTGAGAATCACAAGGAACTTGGATCAACTTCAACTTCATCTTGATCAACTTCTATGAAAATGTAGTTTGCACTGCCATGAATTTAGTCCTACTGGCCAAACATGGAAAAGCAGAGCCATCGTATTCAGAAAAGTGTTGGTATTTCATGCTTTGCATTTCCTTAGAAAATATCAGGAACCACCAAGATTTGCAGAAGGAACCTTGCCAGTATGATTGTATCAGGTAGATAAGATTTCAGGACAAGATGCGGTGTTTTTTGTAGAGTCAAGGGTCTGGTCCCTCAAAACATTGGATAGCATGAGTTCTGGGTGACATCATGGTTTATAGGACTCAATGATCTTAAAGGTCTTTTCCAACCTAAATGATTCTATGATAGGCTAAGGTTTTTATGAAGCTGTCAAGGAGAAGTTACCTATCAGTATCTGCCCAACTGGTGTATGTGGCATACACTGCTAGGACGTTCATTCCTCTGTGTTTGATGAAATAGATACTACATATGTAAATGTGTGTTAAGGCATTAAATGTTTCCTTCAAAGCACAATGAGGGCAGATGGGGGGGGGTGTGTGTGTGATGAATTTTAATCATACCATGGAGCTTAAATTTGGCAAAGCATTTCTGCTAAGCAAAGCCCTTGGGCATATGTTTTAAGTCTCGCTGTTTCCAATGGGACTCAAACATAGGTTTGTTGTTTTGTGGAACTGCGTCCTGAGAGCCCAGTTTTTGCCTAGAGAAAAGGGTATGCTTGTATGTCTTGTGTGCTCTTCAGCAAGGACTTATTAAAATTGGTCCTGGATGTTCAGTGAGGGAGCAGCTGAGTGAGAGGCAAGCCCAGTCGGTGGTGGGAGTCCTGAGCCAGTGGGTTCCTATGCCTCTGTCTAGACCGAAGAGGTTTGGAAATTTTCAGATTAGCTTTGGATAAGCCTCTGAACTTCTGGATGCTTCTCCTAGCCAGATCAGACCTCTAAAGAGCTTGAGGTTTGTCCATTTCTAATTTTCATATGCATTACATTAAAAACCCTTAAGTTGAAATATTTCTTATTTTAAAAATAGAATAATAAAACAGTAAATCAGAAGGAAAAGCATGCTGAAAAAAATGTAGAAAACAGATGAAAAGCAAAAGGCAAAAGTGAACTTCGTAAAAATACCATACATGCCAGACCCTTCAAATATGATTTCCTGCATATTACACTTTAAAAAGCATGATATTACAACATGCTTTCACATGCAGGGGCCAAAAATGCGAAAGAATAAAGCCTTGTTTGATCTCGAGAGTTGAATGGATGTCATTTGACCCATCCATGATCTGATGCTAGACCTAGGACATGTCAGATGATTTTCCACTTGATGAGTGTCTACACCACTCCCTTGTCTCTTCTCCACCCTCCTTTTGAGCAGATAGTGCTGACATGCTTCCTGTTATGGGCTGCTGGGTACAGCTCCGGAGCATCCTGGCACCCGAGTGCCTGTGGGTTGGGCAGAGGACTTCAAAAGCAGCTTCTGGCACAGGGAAGAAATATTTTGAAGTGAGTTTGGGTGCTTCCCAAAGCGACCTGCTCCAAGCAAGCAGAAAGAAAGCTTACACTATCTCATGTAAAAGACCCAGATCCTTTAAGGAGCCTGCCAGAAGTTTATGAAATACCATGTTACTGCTGAGAAATCTTGACAAATGCAGTGACTGCTGACAAAAATAAAAAGCATAAACATGATGCGGAGGTAATAGCTCAGAGCTGTGTGTCTGCTCTTAATTGCTCAGAGTCTAGAATGTACTTGATGTGTATTTTGCAAATGGTAAAATGTACTTGTTTTATCATTAGTCAAAGCCAGTTGAGTGTGTGGTGGAGGCTACAGAATACAAAAGAAAGGGAAACTTTAAAAATAACATCTGCTTAATATGAAGAAGTTACAGCCATTACTAATAAATCTTCTGGAATTAAGGTTGCATACAATTTCTCTCCACTTAGTGAAAGGTTGTATAATTGGAAGGACATTGGGAGCTTTAAAAAAAAGAGAGAGAGTAAAAAGCAGATCCACATTGTATTTCAGTACAGAAGTAGCACTTGCCAGAGTCCTTGAACACATAATCTTGAAACAAAGTGGAATAATAAATACATTATTTTCTTACCAATGACTATCCAGATACGTAATTTGCAGTTAAAAGCTGATTGGTTTTCTGGAGGTTTCTGCTCAGCCGTTTTTTCCCATAGTAAATAAATTGCAAGGTGGCTGCTCGTGACTGTGCAGTTCAGTAGTGTCAGAAAATACCTTTCACTGGAAATCATTAATGCAGAAGCTCAGAAAAAAACTGAGCTGTTTTTCTCCTTTTCAGGAACCTGTTTGGCAGTCTTACTGAAATGTGCACTTGGTGCCTTTGCAGGACCTGGTATTGTTTCTGCTTGTGGGAATTGTGAGATGAGGACAGGCCACCTTGCATTTTACCTCTAGGTATAAGCAGGTAGCAGGAGAATTTGAGCCTGCAGGGCTGTTGGCTCAAGAGGTTGGGTGGTTTTGGTTTTTTTTTTTTTTTTTTAAATCTCTAAATGCACTTGTTAGTTTGTCTGCTGTAAATTAGTTTGGATAAATCATTTTGGAAAAATTGCTACGTAAGTAAAATTGTATGAGTAGCAACGTACTTTCCTCAGTCTTCCTATTTTGAGTACAAGATTGGGAGAGCAGGTGGCTACATGGGGGTCATGTGTGAGCCTAAGTAGTAGATTAACAAGGTTCTCTAATTAAGTGCAATAAGCAGAAGGTCAGCAGCAGCTCTAGCACTTCAGAGCAACAAAGAGTTTTATGAAGGTGACAGACCCCCTGCCAGACCATTGCACCAGGTGTACCCACTAGTTCATTTCGCTTTTACCCTGTAGCATTTGTAAATACAGAGCAGCTGATGGGAAGAGAGCTTGTGGTTCTCCATATGCCAAGGAAAAGCATAAAAAGAGAAAAGCTAAGCAGCCATTTGTGTATTGGTTGTGGGTCCCCATTTTCTAGAAGGAGAGATGACAGCAGAAAGGGCAATTTTACATGTTTAAAATTAATCAGTAATCGGAGATGAGTATTGGGGAGGTTCTGCCTTGTCTAACAGTAGTCACAAAGCTCAACAGATGAGAGCTGCATATCCAGTGGCATGGCCCTGCCCCTGGTCACTGAATTGTGCAGTAGTTAACTTCTCCCTTCGGCGCTGAACTCCAGCACTTGATTGCTTCTGTTTCAGCTGGGTCCTACAACAGGCTGCCTTTTGGGATGCTGCATCTTCCTCAACCTTGTGTATCTGTGTAACAAATAATAAAAGACCTACTGCATGATGCGTTTGGTATGGGCAGGCATCAGGACTTGAAATCCCTTTATGCCTCCCTTCCACTGACAAAGATCTAGTGGCTTCAGATTCTTTGCTTTGGAAAGCATCCAGCCCGTACTGTTCAGCGCTGTGATCTTTACCATGTTTCAGTGTACACAGGTGAGAGATGTAGGTACATCATTGTCTAGCTAGCTTATTTTTGCTAATTGGTAAAAGTGTTCAGAGCAAGAACGTGCTGTGTGTGAGGTGCTGTGAGATACTGCTGACAGGTGGGATTACAGCGGGGAAGGCGGATGCTCAGTGTATACCTGGGGTTGTGCTTTGTACCTTTTTTGGGCACTGATGCCCTGGTCTTGCCTTTTTTTTATTGCTAGTGTGGCTGTGGAATGAATATGACCAGGTAACTATGCTTATCTCTCTTTCCAATTTCCAACCCTGCCCCTGGTAATGTTCCTTGTATATTTGTATCATAAATTTAGTGGTCATTAGTATTGTGTAGTGAGGTCTCAACTTGGGATATTTAGCTTTACCACAGTTTAAATAATAACTTCTGGATCGTGTTGCTGGGCAAAGTGGTCACTCTTTGGAAAAACAATAGCATTTGTGAGAACAGTAATGCTTTCTTCCCTTTGTGACCAATATTACCAAAATGATCTAAAAGTTACTTGTACCTAGAGAGGCCATACTGATTTTTTTTTGCCAGTGAACTTCAGCACATGAATGACTCCAAGAGTGTGCGCACACTGGTATCTGCTGTTTGTTAGTAGATTGAGTGACAGCTCTCACACAGTGTTCTGTTTCCTTACGTGGATGACCAAAACTACCCCGAGCACAGCATCAACAAAAATAACACTTCTTGAGTATGCTTTCAAAATTCAGGACTGTTTTTGTAAACTAGCTTTCTCAATATTAATGAAAAATTGTTACTATCCCTGCACTAATAAGAGCAAACCACAGTGGGTAGTTTGTTTTTGAAGCCTTAGGTAGTTTCCTGCACAACATTTGGCCTTTGCTGACCTTGCCTGTCAACACTCATAATTTGTGTCTCTGCTAGGAATCCTCTCCCAATATCTGCTGTATTAAATCCACCTTCCGAGGCTTATGGCACTTTCAAACAGTACAGCTTTGGCTCCCCTCCTTTAAATTACATTTTCCCTTTGTTACTTACGCAAATCTGTCATATTCGACTGCTCCGTTCATTGACTAAAGTACCTATAATATATAGCAGACCCTCCAACAGTTTCTGGTTTTCTTTCTAGTCTTTCTGTTTTAACATGGGATGACCAAAACTGGCAGAAATGGGCAGAAATCTGAGCAGAGACGTGTCCAGAGGAAATTTGTATTTTTTAATCTTTATATACAGTTGACTAAAAAAATTGAACTAGCTTTTTTGTTGTTGTTTTTTAGGGTAACTGAGATGTGAAATTTCTTGCCCTGTTTCATCAAGTTCATTAAAAACAAGGACAATCACTTAATCTTGGATCTTGGACTAGGAATGAAATAAATGCTGAGCAGTGCCAGATCAGCTCATTCTGGCCAGGATATCTAGCGCATAGCTGGATGCTGTCCTGGTGTAACCCAGAGGGGCTTGCTGGGTCAGGTGAGCAGCAGCACAGGCACCGTGAAGTAGGCTTGTGGTGCTGCTCATGTTAAGGGGCTACCCTTTCTTCTCAACTGGGAGTTTAGATGCAAACGAGCTCAGATCATGTTGCTTTGCATTTAGTCATAATTTTTGTACTTTGAAAAACATTTGATACATTTGAGTAGTTGTTTTCTTGTGACTTTTTAAAGAGGCTTTAGGGCACTTTAAATAATAACTTTGAAATGAGTTAAAAATCACAGTCTTATTTTTCCGTTGACATAGATGGGGAAAGTCTAATTTTACTTGAAAAATCACAGAGGATTGATTCCAAGGTCATGAAGGTGCCTTTGAAAATTGTGTTATTAGGCTTTTCAGTACAATATTTGCTCTTCTCACAGTGAAAACCACCTTTTTTCTCTGCTGTATCCATCAGGAAAGGTTAGTTGTTTCAGATAAGTGTAACTTTAAGTTCTCTCCCTGACTTGTGTAATAATTTTTAGTCTATCAGTGCTCTAGAGTTGCTTTCTTTTAGTTATTCAAATTGCTTAACTGATTGAACATGTTTGTTTTGTTTATTAATGAGATCATAATTCTCAAATTTGTGACACAAACACCATTGCAAATGCAAAATTCCCTTTTCATGAACTCCCTGCACTGTTCCTGTTTTTTAATCTTCTTAAATATTCCTGCCAATAGAATACTGTAAAGAAACTGGGAGACAGATTTATTCATTGTTGTTTGAAAGAGTCAGCTGAGGCTCTGTGGAAATGTTTTCTTCTACACTTGTCTGTGACTGCAGTAAAAGGACAGCTATAAATGTGAGGACTTTGTTCTATCTGCCTCTATTCTGTGTCAGAGGATATTATTTAATGATGAAAAAGGGAATGAAGAATAGCACTGGCTAGATAACAAGCATTGAAAGAGAAGGTGTGTTGTTCATCTTAATAGCATGATCTGCATAACTCAGTTGGGCAGAAAAGACTTTTTTTTTCCCCATTTATATTATTATCATTTGAAGTAAAACAGGCTTTTTCAAGTCAAGGGGAGATGTCAGTACCTTGTCCTAGTGCTGTTTTTTTGCAATAGAAAAATACACATCGATGTCCGTGACTGCAAGGTCTGCAAGGTGAGCCATTATGGAGCGTCAGGAAACAACCTAGCAGAGCCAACTGCTTTACTGTCCACCCCACCAGGAACTGCTGGATTTGGAGTACGTTAGAGAGAACGGTAACCTGTTCTGGAGATGCAGCTGTGATGACTTATGCTATGACTTCATATAGTTACCGGACAGATAACACAGTCCTATCAACACTTTTCACCATTGCCCAGTGCTGCTGTTTTCAATGACAGTACTGAAGTCCATGCTTTCACTTTGAAACATAGGTGTCCTTCTTATCATGCCAACTGATTTTTTCTCATTTGTCAGAAATTCAGAATTTCCTAGAAAATGCCTGAAAAATGCCTGAAAAATTATCTTCCATCCCCTGGATCTCAGGCAGATGTTGCTTAGAAAGAAGCCCGTGGCCCAGGTTTTCTGCTCTGGCCAAGCTGTCTTTGAACCAAGACCGGGGAGGAGAAACAAATGTTACTTAGAGCTATTTTTATGATTGCTTGATCTTGGGACTAGTCCAGCTTCTGAAGCAAGTTAGAGTTGCTCTAGTTCTGTGCCAGCCATGCTTGAATTGGAGGCCTCTTGGTACACAAATACATGTCCCTTTTAATTAGAGACTGTCCCCTCATGCTGTGGACTAGCAGAGCTGGTGTATTCAGTGTGCCAGAGGATGCGTAGGTAGTGCAGCCTTCACACTGTTGCATTTGTAATCCCTCAGTATCAGCAAAACACAAGTTCATGGTCAATACCATGAGATCCCATGGTTCTTCATCAAATGGTTTCCTTAGCATGGTGTGTTCACATGATTTAGCTCTATTTACAATGGCAGTGGTCGAGGGAGACTCATCCGTGTACATAGTTCCAGCATAAAGTCAAGTAATGTGCCTGGGACATCTCAGCGATGGCTTTCCATAAAGGAATGAGGTTTTCTCCTTTTCCTAGGCTATTTGCTTCATACAGCCTCATGCAGAGAGGTAAAGGGGACAGTAAATTCTCTGAACTGTCAAAGAGAGATGGCTGTTCCTGAGGCTGACACCAGCAGGTAATGGATATGTAGTCTTCTCTTCTGCCCTCTGCACCCAGCTTTGGTCACAGATCATCTTTTACTCGCTGAATGCCTGAGAAGAACAGGTCTACTCCTGCTTTTAGAGCCAACTGAGAGTCCACCTACGTCTTTTCTGTTATCCTGCATTGCTTTCTACTAAAAAAACCCCACAAATAAACCCAAACCAACAAACCATACCTACTCTGCCATGGCATGACCAGTGTTCTTACAGAAGCTCAGCCTGACTTTTAAAGTGTCTTTTAAAATTTTTTTTTCTGCTCTTAGAGGTCTAAAAAGGGTGTTCAGAGGATGCAGTAATGGCTGGGAAAACTGAGCTTATTTAGATAGTGGGAATGTCTTTCCTGTAGTAACAGCAGTGAAAAGCCTCAGATAAGGCTGAAAGCCTTCATGTTAATTAGACAGGAATTTCCTTAATTTGTCGGTCTGTTTTAAAAGTTTTACATCCAAGAAGCAACAGATGGCTGAGGAAAAATGAGAACAGATTAAGACCTACATCCTCTCTGTAATGCCAGGTGCTATGGAAAATATTTCTGAACACAAAACTTAAGCACTTTGTTTGAGCTATCTGACTCTTTATCTGCTGTCTGTGTTAGAAAGCACTACAGCACATACATCAACTCTAAATGGAAGTGTAATCCCGTAACTATTCCCTGCTCTGCAAAGCTCTTAAGCCTGTACTTCAGTCCCAAAGAAATCCGTGGGTTTAAAAGACATGTTCAATGTTAAAGGCGCACGTTGAAGTGCTTGTTAAATTGCTGTCCTGTGCATCGGCAACAGCGTGCATTTTATTCTTGCTTAACCTTTTAGCTTTATATTCAAAGCTAGACAGCAAGAAGAAATAAAATGTTCATAAATGTGATGTCAAATGTTCAGTCTGTAGCTACCCTGAGATCAATGGGACTATCCCCTAAAATGAGTACTGCTCATTTGCTTGTGCTGCTTTACTAATTCATCAGTTTGTATCATTTTTATTATCACTTCATGAATTATGCCTTTGCAGAAACTTAAGGTCTAATTCAGAAAGATAAAAGACAACTGTTGGGGTCAGTTAGGAAACCTGTGAAGTGTTGAGAACAGTTTCTGGGGCTTGCCAAATTCCCCAGATCTGAAAAATACGGAGAAGGAATTTGAAGAACTTCTTATCACTTCTGTAATAGCACTCCCTAATGATGACAGTTATTTTTTAACAAGTTGTCGTACGCAACTGAGGGCAGTAAGAGAAAGAACCACATGGTTGGGTTTTTCTTAGCGGGAAGAATGTCTTTGCTCTAGCAATCAAAGAATAAATGTAAATATGATGAGAACATATTACTGATTGACAGCATCAGTGAATAGCAGATGATGATCTCTGCTGCCTGAAAAAATAAAAATAAAAACATGCAAAAAAGGGACAAACTCAGTGCTTTATTGTATAAACAGAAGTCCTCTGACACATTTATGTTCCATGGTGAGAAGCTTTTGAATCAAAATTTTGAAAAAGCAAAAAAATACTATGGTGAGCACAGGAGAAATATATTGGGGATTTTTGCGTAAACCCTCTTTTCAGTGAAGTGCTTCAGTCAGTGAGTCGCTCTGCCTTCGTGCGGTGTTGCACCAGTAGATTTGCACTGCCTGGTGTAGGAAACCCAGGGACTGGCTGTGCCACGCATTTGGTGTGGTCCTGTCTATGGTAAAGTGCTGATTTGCTTTCGTAGAAATTAACACGTGAGGCACTCAGGCTCTTTATTAATGTTAGTGACTGTTTGAATTAATTGAGCTTTTAGACTGTACCTCTCTAGTGGAGCTGTTGTGGGAAGATATATATTGCAATAACTGACAGTGTAATTACTCTGATGTAAATAAAATGATGGAAAAGTACAGAATTTAGTTTCTGCAGATAAATGTGACACATCTGTTAGCTGTAGAGCAATTCTTGCCATTTGTATGATGGCTGCAGTACATAGGACCTTACTAAGGTCATAGTTACTCACACCATGACAGCCCTGGCAGAGCGGTTATCCCACCACCTAACACGCTCAGCTGCAACTTCACATCTCTTCATCTGGATCTTGGGCAGAGCAGGATGGGCTGGGAGTCCCTGTATGTAACAGCTGTTCAGTTTGCTCCATTTACATGGAATGCTGCTTGTAGTGTTTGGTACAAGATTTGAAACTTGGGTGTCTACAGTTGGTCCCTACATCAAATGGCATGTATGTGCTTATTCAAGTGGTTTCAGTACCATCACAGGTTTGTTAATGACTATATTAAATTCTGTATGTAATTCTGTGTGTGCGTTCTGGGTGTAAATACTATTGAACTCATGCAGAACATGTCTTGTCTGTATCTTGAGTGTTGTAGTGGGCCTTTTACTGAAGGGAAGAAAAGGGGGAAAATAATGACCTTGAGGGTAAAAACCCAACCAACCAAATAAATAAAAAGACCCAGTTCTGATGTTTGTAATGAGTCTCAGAAACTTTAATAATGGGAACATTAAAAATGTATAGCTGTATCATTTAGTTATTTGAATTGATGGTTACAGAATAGTTCGTTGAGAGGCAGGCTACCTGTTCTCTATAGTGACCGAGTCCTCTAGCCAGTATATACAGTGAGAAAATCCAGACTACTGTGCAATCAAGCAGTGTTTCATATTTTGTCTTTTCTGTATGCTTCGGCACACCCTAGCTTGAGGTGGGACTGGAAGCGAAACTTCTGGAATACACGAGCAAGACCATTCTTGTGGTATTGCCATCCCAGCCAAAACCAGGAAGCATTGGAAA
>VYZV01044872.1:0-15213 GCA_013401275.1 Pandion haliaetus | reverse complement strand
AAAAAAAAAAAAAAAAAAAAAAATCAGACTGCTCGGGAGAGTTTGCCAGCCTGGTTTCCAAGCCAAAGGGATTGGAAAAGCATCTGAATGTTTCAGAGGTTATCCAAACCAGACCAGCAGACTTTCACTCACTATTCAGTGTTTGAGTACAGCCTGAGCTGCGCTGTCATTGAGGAGGTTCCTATATTTGGTTGCTTATTAGCAGCTCTGACCTACCAACCGTAATAACTTATTTCCCTATAACTGAAGGAGCCTGCTGTCCAGCCAACCTCCAACTGCAAGTTAAAACGTCTTATTCTTGAAAACAGCTAATGGGGGGTGGGGGGGTGGCGGCTCCAAAAAGCCAGTCTTGAAGTTGTTCTAGAAGTGTCTCTACTTATCACCCTCTCCAAATGTCATGTACAAGGCAAGCAGCTCCTGTCCTTTTTTCTTCAGCCTTAACTCCACCACCAGCCTGCTTCTCCCATGACAATCCCATTGCCTCTTTGGCCCCTCTTTGCTTTCCAGGATCCCCATCTCTTTCCGATTTGCTGTCTTCCATGTAGGGAGATGCCTTTCTGGTTTTCACAGCTCAGCTTGAGACTTGGTGCTCTGGTTGATAGCATGTCCTAAGCTCTGTTATTGCTGTCTGCATTCAGGTGGGACACTTCACTGTACTCCTCAGCAATGTTTGCTCACTGAAATTCACTTGCAAAGACTGGTTGTTCTGATGTCATTGCATCTGAAGAGGAGGCATGTTGTCACAAGCCACTGATATTTGTGATGAATTATTGAGAAGAAAATCAGTGAAAACTGTGCTGAAATGTGCGTTTATAGACTTACATAGTCTTTTGAGACAGTCTTAGCCAAATTGCATGTGTCAGTTTTACAGACCCTGGGTGGTCATAAAGACAAGAATGTTAATGGTTTCTTCCTGTCAAATTAGTTTATGACTGAAGGTTTTCTTAATAACCAGCAATGATAGCGTTAATCTAAACAAACCTATCTGTCCTGGACTGCTCCTGACAAAGTGAATCATGGCTGCCTGCTGGCAGGGGATCTGTGTGTTGTCTTCAGGACAGATCCCATGTCCCCAGGATGAAGAAGAGGTGTGCTTATAAATTACCAAACTGTGGCGTTTCTGTATCTTCTCACACCTTGCAAAGATAGGAGCTAAATAACTCAAGGTATGAAGTGCAGCTGGGATGAAGAGTGGAAAGGGCTGTAAAACCGAAGCAGCAAATAATTATTGTGAACCCAGTTTTCCTGATGAGTCTGCAATGTAAAGAAAACAACCAACCGGATCCAGGAACTCTTGATAGACACAAGTTTTTTGGCTTGTAATGGAAGCACCTGGTAGCACATGACCTGTCACATTTCAAGAGTTTCAATGCTTGAGATATAAGAAAAAAAAGTGGTTAAAAAGGTTTTCTTTCTAGAGAGTTTTATTTTATTATAATGTTGTAAGTTGAATAAGTAATACTCACACAGTAAATAACATCGCCTCAGCACATTCTGATTACTCAGCAAAAAGCATAATTCAGTTGCAACAAAACCCAACAGAATTTTCTATTAGGAGATGTGACAAGAAAACATCCATCAAGACAACTTGTCCCCCTGAGTGTTTATGGCAGAGCGTCTCCTTCCACAAAGGAACTGTTTTCAAGATAAAATTAATTTGGCAAGTTGAATCAGCAAACCTTCTGATTATGTATCAGCTATTTGTTAGGATCTAATCCGAAGAATAAGTTCTAGTTACTTGTTTAATCTTTGAGACTGGTGTCATAAGATACACGGAGCTTTCTCAGCAGAGAGGCCTGAAGTTCATTCCATGCTACAGAACATGCGTAACTACTTCCCTTACCGCTGCAAAATTGTGTACAGTCTGTATGGTCAGCAAGCAAGGAGGTGTACAGAGTTGTGTGAGGATGTGACCAATGGATAGGAGGAGAGCACACGTGTAGTACAGCTGCAGCCATTGAGAAGGTACCTCAATAGCTATGACTTTGCATTTTGCTTTTTGATTTCTGCTACTTTGCGAAAGGACCAGCAATTCAGCTTTTCCTATCTCGGTTGTCCCTTCTACTCATAGCTTATTTTCTGAAAAATCATTCTTAAAAGCTTGAAAAAGTCATTCAGTTTTGATTTGAATAAAATATTGCCTATATTAGGTAAATATGTCTTTTTAAAAGATTTTGCTAGGAAGTGCAAAGAAAATTAACATTTTTTACATCTCTGCCTTCTTTAGCTTGCCTGCAAAAGGTTATCTTTAGTGCATGCAAAAACCTAGGCAGTACCTGTCAATAGTAGAAGTAAATTTGGAAAACCTAGGGTTCAGTTTTACTGCCAAGCGATTATGATGGAGTAGGAATTATCCCTGCTTTTCTTCTCTCTAGGCAGCTGTGTCCTCTACTGAGAGCTTTGAGTTTTCTAGCTATGAAGACTTTTCTAGTAAGGGACTTTCTCATCTTTTTTTTTTCTATTTTTATTATGACTCTACCAGGAATAATAAAAGTGTTCAGCTCTTATGCTGAAAGACTTTTGACTTCACTCTAGAAACGATCTATTAGGAGCATTTTACACCTTTTGCTAGACCCACTGAATGATAAAAAAAACTCTCTGCAAGAAGTCTTCTTACAAAAGGACCATTCACACTACTTTGGTTGTATTTCTGTTTCCAGCTTGACCATGATAGGAAAAAGAACATTTGTTTGCAACAGCTTTTTAGAAGCATGAGCTGTATGTGAAACTTTTCCAAAAGAAATAATAGGCTAAGAATAATGGTATAACTTATTTACCTTTTGATTTTTTAATGAAAAGAAAAAAGGAATGCACCTGCATTTCTTAATGAATCTGGTGGGAGATAGATGTAAATGCTCTGGAAAAAGGTGAAATGGAGAAGATAATTCTGAGTATGTGCTGTAATTCTGGGTATCTGTTATGTAAAAGAAAAAAAGTGTTTATAATAGTTAATATGCACTTGGTTCACGATGCTTGATGTCAGTTACATCCGCATAAGTGCAGAGTAATGTTCCTGAAGTGCAAAGAATCCCAGCAAGCAAAAAAATGGGCTGAGATCAAATTCAGACGAGTAGAGTCGTCTTCTTCAATGCCTTTGCATTGTTAGACTAGCGAGGGCTTAAAAAAGGTTCTGATGCTGCAGTCACTTAGTGTATGTGCTGCACATCTAATTACTTCTTTGAGGTCCATGTGACTTAAATGCTTAACTAGAGCCTTCTGATGTCTACAATACTGCATCCTTATAAAAAGCATGGGAGGAGTGGTTGGTTACTCTGGCCTGATAACCTTCAGAAGTCCCTGTTTATTAACANGGGGAGGGGAATTACATCTTGTTTAGATTTTAACAGGGACTAAATTATCTTCTAGCTTAAGTGGAGGTATGCCAGCAGAAGACGTGACCCTGTGCTGTTACAAGGCATTGTAAGAAGCCATGAGCTATCGAAACCAGTGGAAATCTTTGAAAATCTCGCTGTAATTTTAAAGCAGAGGGAATATAACTATTTACTCCTCCTTTTACAATCTGTTTTGGGTTATTCTTTGGTAGTCCCAATGCAGGCTAATAAGATTTTTAAATTTTTTTTTTAAGAGTGCATGTTTTGGGGCTAGTGCCAGTCATTGTAAAGAGACACTGAGTGGTTGTTTGGCTTGGTATCCTGCTGCACAGTTGAGTAAAACAGCTGTAATGCTGTCAGCTGGAGTTATTTAAAACCTATTGAAATTTAATAGGATTATCAAATAGTTTACTTTTATCCATGTTTACTAATATGTAGTCAATTTTTTTCCTCCTGGACAACAATCCAGGAGAACTATGCTGTTACAGGAAAGAAGATATTCCGTATATGGATACAGACCACAACAGAGAACTCTTGCCTGTTAGGATGATCACATCTGCCGTTACTGAGGGTACACTGGGTACCTGTAAACAAAAAATCAAAATCAGTAATACGGGTATATTGGGCTACTATCATAACAAAATTAAAGCAAGGAAAAAATGCATGTATCTGTGGGATGGGACTTGATTCTCAACACAGACCTGACTTTGCTGCTCTTAAAGTCAACAGGTGTATTACTAGGGATTTCAGCGAGAGCATGGCTGAGCCATGTTGAGTACATCTGAAAGCTCTGCCTGCAATTACTACAGTAGACATGAAAGCTTAGCCTGGTGGGCTCACAGGAGTATTTAAATTTGCTGCATTGGAAAAGTGACACTATCAGAACCTAGAACAATGCTAATATTTAAGGCATGTACTCCGCTTCCTCTTTATTAATAGAAGCTGTATTTTGGCACTGTGCTGGTTTTGGCTGGGATAGAGTTAATTTTCTTCATAGTAGCTAGTGTGGGGCTATGTTTTGGATTTGTGCTGGAAACAGTGTTGGTAACACAGGATAACACGGGTGTTTAGTTACTACTGAGCGGTGCTTACACAGAGCCAAGGCCTTTTCTGCTTCTCATCCCACCCCACCAGTGAGTAGGCTGGGGGTGCGCAAGAAATTGGGAGGGGACACAGCCGGGATAGCTGACCCCAACTGACCCGAGGGATATTCCAGACCGTATGATGTCATGCTCAGCACATAAAGCTGGGAGAGGAAGGAGGAAGGGGGGATGTTCGGCGTGATGGCATTTGTCTTCTCAAGTAACCGTTAGGTGTGATGGAGCCCTGCTTTCCTGGAGATGGCTGAACACCTGCCTGCCCATGGGAAGTGGGGAATGAATTCCATTTTGCTTTGCGGGTGTACGCAGCTTTTGCTTTACCTATTAAACTGCCTTTTATCTCAACCCACGAGTTTTCTCACTTTTACTCCTCTGATTCTCTCCCCCATCCTACTGAGGGGGAGTGAGCGAGTGGCTGTGTGGGGCTTAGTTGCTGGCCAGGGTTAAACCACGACAGGCACCATTGTAAGCCGCTGAGATACTATTGTTTTTTAGGGGAATTTGGAACTGCCTTTGGTGTTCCAAGAAGCTCGGTAGAGGTTTGGTTGACTTCAGGACGAGGAGTGGAGCTGGTCTGCAGGCTTGACTTGAAGTTTTGTCAGTGTTTGAGATGGAAAGATGGAGAAAAAGTGTTATGGCTTTATTTCCATTTAATTTTCCATTGTGGTCCGTGCATGCTCCGTGGGCCTTGGGTTTGGAATAGAGCATGTATAGATTCTTCAGAAGAAGACTTTGTTATCCAGATAAAAATGTGCATTTCAGAAGGAAAAACACATCTGTGTTGCAGCATGGCAAGTTCAAAGCCGGTTGGAGAAGTTTATGGGAAGCAGCTGCAGGTTGTCTTTGCTAATTAGGAACAGAACATACTTGAAGATTTGACACAACAGGTTTACACGGTGTGATTAGGTAAAGAAAGTTAATGTCTGCTTTTAATAACAAGAGCAAGTAGCAGAGGTGGCAAAGTATTTTTAATGACATCATTTGCCCAGCTGTTTTACACATCTGTAATGCGGAATGTCATTCCAATTCTGTAACACTTCATCCTTGCTCTTCCACACCTTTGGGATAAGGGATAAAGTTACCTGTCTGGAAGGGAGCAGCCTGGGAAACATTTGTATTTGCAGTTAGTTATCAGCGTTGGTCATGTTAAAACATTGGCTAAAGCATACTGCATTAGGTATATATTTTTTTTCAGCGTGCTAATTACTTCACTGTGGATTTGGCACTTATGCAGAGATCCCTGTGCTCTTGGCCAAGCTTACATCTAGGAATAAAACATTTGCAGCAGCTGCAAAAATGTTTTTACTTATTTAGAGCATTATAATGTTTTATAGCCATGAATAATGACAAGTATATAAATCACTCATTAATTTGTAATGTTAGATGCTTCCCCTTACAATGTCTGAGACAATGATGCACGGAAAGGATAAGTTAGGTGGCTATGCTGCAATTATATGCAAGCACATGTGTTGACTACATATATAGGGTCTGTTTCAAGCCCTGTTAAATTCAATGGGATTTCCATTTGAGCGGGCTTTGATTCAGGCTCCTTTTCTCTCTTTCTTTTGTAAGGGTGGTGTAGCCCTGTAGAACTACCGTTAAGGTGGTGCCTGGGTGCCTGTTTTCAGAAGAAGACCTTGTTTTGTGAAGATGCCATGGCCAAGTAAGGATGGATTCATAACTGCATCCAAAGCATTACTGGAACAAATTTGATTGTGTGCTAGAAAAGAAGAAAATAATAATAAAGTCTTTTAGGTTGTGTATTTCTTTTTCATAAACCTGAGCATTTTGCTAGCTCAGTGGGAAACAAGGGGAAATTTTCTTTCAAAATAATTTCAGGATTTGCCATCTCTTTGGGTCAATGTCTCTTGTGCTCTTCAGTGCAGTAAGTGGTTCAGAAGGGCTCCGTCCAGCTGGTTTGCTCTGTTTATCATTCGGGTCCACTCTCAAATAGCTATAACGTGTTTGAAAAGTTTGTTTTTCACATCTAGTGTTCCTTATGACATACGGACTTTCTTAGAATATTAGTACATTGACAGATTGTGCATGGCATGCTTTGTGAACATACCTGAGCTGTATGATTTCATTACAGTGTGAATTAGCCTTCCATTTGCAAGAAATAAGGAAAACACTAACTTTGATACAAAATTGTAGTGTGCCTGGAGAGAAATAAGATACTTACTAATATTTAAATGCAAAATAAAAGACATTCATGATAGATTACACTGTGAGTTGGAGAAAGAGGCACAATTCATCGTAATATAATAATTAAAATCTTCTTGCTGTTTTTCTTTGTTACCAGTGCAGGGTTAAGGTAGATGATCTAAACTTTGGGGGCCAAAAAGATGTCTTTTTGGAAAGGACATCTTTTTTTTAAGATGATACTTAACATTGAATTTTCTGAAAGCTTGGGTAATTAGGAAGTGCAGAGATAAGTCTAATGGTGTTCCTTTCAGCCAACAGCTCCATTTCATCACAACTTTGTATGTACATTTTTACTTATTTGTGTGCAGTAATGGTTGACTTTCCACCAGCTTTGTTGCAAAAACACATGGGTATTTTTCAAAATCAGAGTGTTTTCAGAACTGCTGAAATGAACTATAAAATTCCTGCAGGGTTGGAAAGTCTGAAAATTTAATTTGCTTCTGAAAAATTAAATTTTACTTCATGGTGTGGAAAAAAATGAAAAAGTTCAGGTGGATACCACAAGTCTTAAACAAGCAAAGACAAAGTATGATTTCAGAGCAGGCGTATAGATTCAAAGACGACAGGATACCTTTGTATACCTTGAGGTTTGTGTTAATTAAGTTAACGTTTGCCATTTTTTCTTTCAAGTTTCTTTAGGACATATGTAAGTGACACAATTTAAAAAAAAAAAATAAAAAGAGAAGAAAGCAGTGACAATTTGCATGAGTTGGAGAGCTACCATGCAAAACTGGTAGAAGATTGCATGTGCTGTGCATATTTTAGAAGTGGGAGCGTCTGGCCAGGTGATAACAGAGAGTCAAGATTGCACAGTTTGATTCCCAAGTGCTCTTGAATTGTAATGTGATGTTCAGATGAAGATCTCAGGCCAGAAGCCAAGTATTTGGGTAATATTTCAAGAGTGTACTCAGCACTGAAATTCTTTGTATTTAACACCTCTATGGCACAGGTGTGGTGGGAGGTGGCAGGTAATCTGCCTTGTCAGCCCCTATCCTTACCTATGAGCACAGCTGCATGTAGAAGGCTCTTTACATGAGCTTCACAAATCTGTCTCCTTTTCTAAACAAAATTAGTCCCAAGGTAAGCGCTATCCTTTATTCTTGGAAGAGATGGGGATTTCCAATTTAATTTATCTGTGTTTGATTAGAACTACTGATAACTTGCTGAAAAATTGCTAAGTCATTTCTCAATAACTCAGATGATTCAAATCAAGACTGAACCTTTCTCTAAAAACTTATCTTATCTGAACCAAAAAGATTTGGCCTGACAGAGGAATCATGCATGAAATTCTGTATGCTGTGTTGTGCAGGTAGTTAGCTAGATGATCGTAAGTTTTCCTTTTTGGCTTTAAAATCTATTAATGCTTCCTATAGCTTGAAAATATTGCAAAGCTTAATGAATCTGAGTAAGAAAAAGCAGGTGAAGAATTCAGCTATGTGAAGCTAATGTGTGTCTGTGTTGGTGTAGCCCAGCAGAGGAGAGGTTAGCATGTACAAGAGGGTTTTCTGCAGCGGGTTCATGGATCTGTCCCGGGATGCAGAGGGATCAGGTCTGCCTGGAATGCAGCGTGGTGCAGTTTGCAGAGCCCGGCTGGCTGCCAAGCCATTTAACAGTCGGCTGTTTTTGTTGAAAAGGCAGCTTGAAAAGTTAAAACCTTCTGATTTTTTTAAAATCAGCTGGAGAACATTATAGTCACGCAGAACTGAAGGCAGACAACTTGTTAAAATTAGCATTGGCCATAATTAAAAACATGCTGGGGGAAAAAGACCATGAGAAGAAACAGACTCTTGGAAAGCTCCTGACATTGCTAGATGTCTAAATGGAAATGTAGCTTGCTAATTTATTTAAATAATTGCTAGTTTACTACATGCTTCACCTGCTGCAGTAGATACCAAAGCTGTCCTCCTGTGGATGGTGGAGCCCTGGTAATCAGGTCTTGCAAGCCTGGGAACAAATGAAGGACCTTTTTGGAGGTGAGCAGAGAAACCAGCTGCTGCATTGCCAGGCTCCCCTGCACCGTGCTGGGGAGAGACCTGTTCCTCCTTTCCAAAATCTGGTGCTAATCTTTTGTTTTTCTGTGTGACAACTTTACTTCTCATGCCAGTTAGTAATCAGCATCACTTAGGAATTTGCTTGGCAGTTTGCATCCTCCTCCAGGACTCTCCTAGAGGTTGTGTGCTACCTTTTAGGCATAGGTTTGGTCCGTGCCAGTATGCGGGTTCGCACCCGGTCCACATTTAAGACTACAAGCATATACACAGGAAAGGAGATTTGGGGGGGCGGGGGGAACAACTCAGAATTGAATTCATCCTTTGCTGTGAGTGGAGATGATGACCACTGGTCATGCTGACAGACTTGAGGCCAACTTTGGGAAGAGTCAAGGGGAAAACTGGACATTCTAGGTCTGTACCAGCTTTATATTGTGATGGGACGGGCATAGTATGACCATCCCAGCATACTTGCCATTGCTGTGTTGCTGTCTGCAATACTAGAATTACTTACAAAATGTCGTGAGTTTCTACTCAATCTGCTGCTCTCACCCCTTACCATAAGGGTCAGCAAAACTAGGTGTAAGGGTGAGGTGTAGTCTATGAGTCTTCAGCAATGCATGTGCTTGCAAGGGCTGTGGAATCTGAAGACAGTAAAGCTGGGGAATACAGGTTGCATCTCTTACAGATGGCAATGCAGATGCATGACAGCAAGTCAGGGAGCACACCTGGCATGTCTGCTGCCTGCTCCAGGTTCCTGAGGGTGGCATAGCTGTAAGTACAGGAAGTACAGTCAAGTTAGCATCATCATCAGGTGCATTTGGAGTATCATTGCTAAAATAATGGGGCTACCAGCATTTATACCTGCACAAGGAATTTCTCTGCCCGGTGATATAGTGTTTCTTTTCCATTTGTTCTGGAAAATACACTTAGTTTTTACAAAAACTATCTTCAGAAGCTCCTATTGTAACTTTTCCTCAAAATAAACATCATTATGGCTTGAACACTACCTCACACTGTCTTGCATGCTGGCTTCAGTTGAACAAGCAGCCCCAGTGAATCCCCCTCCTTAATGTAGTATTAGGCCTGATTTTGTAGTGCTGCTAATTTTACATCCATCCTGTCCCATTTAGGAGGAATTTTTATTTCATAGCTATTGCATAGGGTTAGGAAGTGTCCCTTTCCACACATCATAATTCATTTTTCTGTTGGCTTCTATTGTGTTACACAACATAGGCGTGAAAAATCCTCTTCTCATTTATTCTCAAGAAGCCCCATTTCATATCATCACGCAGAGTCTCGTGGTCTGTACGTGTTGTTATGAAGATAACAAATCCCACTTCGTAGCCTTATGTAAGACCTACTGGCTTCAATTACACATTGTAACTCAATGACTACCCCATTAAAATCATAATGCAATTTATACTGGCTTTTACTGCACATTGTAACATGATGATAGGCCCTTTTCATGCGATGCCTTTTGGCTTTTTTAACACATCGAAATGTCACAGCCCGCCTTTTTATATTCTAATGTAATGAACTCTTTCCACAGCTCCATCTGATGCTTACTGGCTTCTATGAGAGATCCTATTCCTAATTTAATGAGTCCCTCTTCGCATCATAATGTAATTCATGCTGGCTTTTACAGCATATCCTCACACACCGGTGCCAAATCGTATTGTGTCATAAAGCTAAGTGGCTTCTAATGGACATCACACCTCTGTAACCCTGTCGTGCGCTGTAACGTTCGTGTCTGCTCTCTAACATGTTGCAGAAGCCCGGCGGCTCTGCAGACCGTCTGCTTCGGACGTGAGCCCTGCCAGGGCTCGCCCGGCAGACTGCTGCAGTGTGTGCTGAGCCGCTGCGGGCTCTTGTGCATGCAAAGCGTGTGTCATGGGCACATTTTAAAGGCTGCTTTAGAGAAATGTTACCTGCCAGACTTGAATGACTCCCTTGGTCCTCCTTGGTTATTGCACAAATAGTGGGCTGAGGTCCTCTTCTTTGTGTATTTTAAGCACGTGTAGGGTTTATCCTGCATAAACTTTCAATAAGGCTTTTATTTGTTTCCTTAGCAAACTATAATTTTAGGGCTAAGATTGTTTTTTCCATTCCCAAATCCATTTTGGGCTTTTATATTGTCTAGGGGAAGGTTTTCCACTGTGGAAAACCAGAAAATTCCTTTTTCAGTTTGTATTACCAGCAATTAGAGCACTCTTGTTTGAAGGCAGAGGAGATGGTGACCCAATGTTCTCCTCTCCTGGTGCTCAGCGCTGCTGATATAAATGCCTGCTGCCCCAGAGGTTGCTAGGGTGTAAATACAGTATTTCACTGACTTCTCTTGAAGCCTTTAAATGTTCTTCAGAAGGAAAGGATACACAAATATTTACTGCTCCTAGCGGGAACATTAAATAGCATTGGTTTCAAGGTATGCAGGTAAGTCTGCTGATTTAGGGTATAATACTGGTTCCCCTTAAAGATTCTCTCAGTGGCGTTAGCATCTTAAATATTGTCGGTATTGTAAAGCTGATGCTAAAAATGGGATTTATTTTCCCAAACTTCAAATGTCTACATCTTGTCTAGTCCCCTTAACCTACATTTGTAGGTGGGAGAAATGACAATGTCAGTACATGATCATCAGATTTAGTATAGAAAACTTCTGGTAGCTGAGGCGAGTTGCTCCCTGAAAAGGTTTTCCGTCCACTGCTGGAAAATGGGATCTGATGACTAGTTAGGTGAAGAATCCCAGTCTTGGTAAGATGACTGTTGTAAAAATATCATGACCAGGTACTGTAAATTACATATTTGGGATTTTTTTTTTTTTTAAATCTCCATCGTATCTTCTGTTGTTCTAAAGTTTTTATCAACTTGGAATGACTCAGCTTTACTCCTTTTCTTATCTGTTCCCTTGCAGTCTGTTTCCCCCCCCCCAACCCCACACCTTTTTTCCCCCACCTGACACTCATCCAAGATGATGCTGGTTGTTACTGAATACTGTTTGCCAATGTTCAGTAGGATCTTCCTTCTCCAGGTCCCTGAGAAGAGCTGGTGAAGTGCAGTCCAGCAGCCTAAACACGTGAACATGTGCAGCGCTGAGAAAGCAGGTGCACTGTGAGACCACTGAAGGATTAGTGATTTTGACACAGGCCTGATCATTTCTGAATGCTCTTAATGAGCTGTGTGTTCCCTCTCTGATTCTCCATGGTGCTATAAGAGTAATCCTTGGCCAGGGTTTCAGGCTTACATGGAATGTGGTCATTCCAAGTGAGCTATCATTATAACTCTTTATAAATCAACCATTTTGTTTATTGCATTACAGATTATAGATCTGATAGCAATAATTTTATAACTGAGCTCCTTTTAACACTATAACTGAGCTCCTTTTAACACTGTCATGGGATTTAATTCCCTGTAAAAAGGCAAGTGATGAACTTTTACTTTGTATGGGACAAGCTGTTTTAATTTCTCCTCAAGCTTTGGTAAAAGGAAAAGTGGTATGTCAAAACTTTTTAACAGAAATATGAGCTTCTAATAGCATTGCCGCTGTTCTTCTCCAGGTTTGAAGCTGGGATAGCTCACGTCCCTGTTCTCTTCTGTGGGCTGGGTTCATCAGTCAAATTATATTGACATTAACTCATGTTGACGTGATCTTTCCACAAGATATATTTTGTTTAAGTGGGAGGGAAGATCATGGGACATGGTGGAGTATGAAATGAGATCCATGGAAGATGGTGGGGTCAGAGGAGTCACGCTCCTGTAAAACCAAGCTTTGCTATTTCATCAATGCATAGACTCTCAGCATAGCTGAGGTTGGTGGGGGGCTGGAATAGGGGTCCCCCAGAGGTCCCCTAGTCCAGCCCCCCTGTCCGGGCTGGGTCACCTAGTACATGTGGCTCTCAAGTGTGTCTGGTCAGATCCTGAATTAGCGCTGAGGATGGAGACTCCACAGCTGCTCCAGGCAGGCTTTCCAGTGTTAGACCATCTTGCAGTAAAAACAAGGGTTTTTTTATCTTTAAGCGGAAGTCCTGGGCTTCAGTTTGTGCCCATTGCCTCTCATCCTGTAACTGGGCACTACTGAGGAGAGCCTGCCTCCCTCTCCATTACTCCCCCCATCAGTTATTTATACTCACTGATAAGACCTCCTGCTACAGGCTGGACAGTCCCAGCTTGGTCAGGCTCTCCATGTATGACAGATGCACCAGTCCCTTTATCATCTTTGTGGCCCTTTGTGGTCCTTGGGGTTTACCAACAGCTCTTACACACCATGCATTAATGTTGGAAAGACCATTGTGTTCCCTTGACCTTAGCTTTGAATGAAAGCTTCTGTGATCACTGAATGTAAACCATTGGCAGCGTTCATTTTTCAGTGCAATATATGTATTCTATGCGGTAACTTGTATGGCTGGAGTCGGTGCAGTAGTATTATACAAACATGTCAGTGTAGGTAATTGGTGAAGTGTTGTGTGGACAGAGCTATAATATGAAAAAGGAGGTCACTGCTAAGTACCACTGTTCCTGTCAAGTATGCTGGTAACGATGATAAATTGGAAAGTACTATCATTTTAACATTTAGGGGTTTAGAGGGAGTTATATCTTTATAGAATCATAGAGGTAGAGTTTGGTGCTCAAGGTTATTTTATCTTTATTATCTGTGCCTGACAAATTCAATAGTTGTACCATCTCCTTACTTATGTCAGTTACCTATTACCAGTTATTGGGCACAGATTGACTTGCTAGTTCTGTAAAAATAAAATCTATGCACTGTGTGAAAAAGCGGAGCTAAAATAGTAAAAACAAAAAACCAGAAAAAGTTTCGTAGTAGAATATCTTTCCAGGAAGTGAATATTGCCTCCTTGTGTGTCCTGGTGAACGGTACTGTTGTAACAATCCCGCACAACATGTCCTGTCCACCAGCTAAGGAGGCCTGGATGTGACAGCTTCATTGCCCATCCTTAGAACGCATGGGGTAGGTGTTGCTGGGACATGTAAGATACTCCCCTCCAACTCTTTTGTTTTTATAGATGGTTGGTATTTTGGCTCTCAGTCTGAGCTAGCTTGCCAGAAGCAATTAAGAATAACACTCACTTGGAGTAAGTGAAGTGATTATTTAGTATTTTCTAACTATTTTTGAGTCGCCTTAGGTGGCCCTCAAGTTTTTTGGGCAAGTATGCAGAAAAGATGATGCAAATCTTCACCTAGATTAAACTGCTAAGCTGATCGGTTTGTGAGGCAGTGGCACTTCTGAACTGCAAACTCAATTTACAGTGTGTGGTCAGGGAAAAAGTGAGCTGGCTAGTGCAGCAAACTTGTCTCCCTGCAGCCCCTCTTTCAGGTCTTGTATTACAGGTTGCAGGCACGGGCAGGGAGTTGAGCAACTCTGGTCACACTTGCACTAGTGGACCATGGACAAGACAGCTGGATCCAATATCCTGATATGGGAGCAGAGGCAGGTCCAAAATCTTTTCCCCTTATTACAGATAGATCCAGAACATGCTGGTCTTAAAAGCAGGCACTGCAGGGTTTGATTTTTTTTACTCGTAAGCCCCAATATTACCAGTTACTTCATTTTACAAGTTGGAGAACTCTGCACTTGGTTGGTAAGTCTAGACGATTTATTCACTAAACTCTGCTGGCTGCTTAGTTACTGAGTTGGTTTGTGTATTCAGTCCTGTTACGAAACTGTTTTGGCGGTGAGTGGATCCCTTAGGTACAATAAGCAGGACGAGTAAATACCAGCTTGTCTGCCAGCGTGGGCCCTGCTGTTGGAGAGCCGTCCACCGGTCCCTCCATGCAGCAGCATCACCCTTTCAGGGCAGATGGGAAGCGGTCCCCGCAGGGGAGAGAGCTTGCAGCCATGGTGACAGTGGAGAGCGAAGATCTCAACCCACCAGAGCAGTTGTGGATAAGTGGTAAAGAGAATGAGATATTTTGTTGATCTGCTGGATTTCAGGTCAAACGTGCGCTTTGCCCACACTGGAGGATCTTGCTGTATGTGTATTTATGTGCATTATCCAAGGCAAGGCTAGTACTCATGTAAGGCTGATACACCATTTCCTTGCTCCACCCTGTCAGCCTGTCTCCCTTGGGGATCATTAGGCTAAGAAGAAAAACAGTGTTTTGCGTAAGCAGAATGGTCTCTGCTGCTGACAGTAGAGTATGTGAGCTTGTGCCCCTCACAGAAGTGAAGCCCAACTGAAGCAAGAGCATAATAACTAACACCATGGTTCTTTTCATCTGTAGCAGATGATGCAGAGAGCACCCCATTCCTGCTGCTCATCTTGCAAAGTAGGTTTTATCTCCCACTCCTGCTCAGAGGAAGGAAAAATAAAGACATCTTTGAAATTCCCTTTATGTTCTTTCCTGAGAAAAGCTTTTTGCTTGCTGAAGGTATCCAGTATTCCTCACTGGGTGTGCCAAAAAAGCCACCTGCTTGCGTGCAGCCCAGTAACTCCCCTGCATAAACATCTGACATCCTCTGCTGAGATCTGCTGTGCTCAAGGGGCTGCGGTCCTCATGCCTTCTGCTGGTCTGGCCCCAAAGGGTGCTCAGCATTCCTGTCCCCCATTGTCGTGGTTTCAGCTCAGTCGGTAA